>VDFB02081744.1:0-12425 GCA_007258455.2 Sequoia sempervirens
TCTATTTTATGAGAAATTTGTACATGAATACCTAACATGGCCTAGTATTAATGACTCATCATATTGCATACATTACTCCCTAAGTTGCACTTAAGGGGGGTGTTGGTCTAAATAGTGACTTTATCATTCTAGTTAGCTTTTTCCATACCTAGGAGAGTCTTATTCACATTGTTTAAGTCTCCACTTAGGGACTTTTAGAGTTTTATCTCACTTCATAGCATTGAGACATGTATCCTCATCACTTGAGATACCTAGTGCATGTATACTTGCCACTTGCTCACACACTTGTCAAGTCTACTCACAAGTGTTACACATTTGGAGTGGTAGTCAATCAATGTCTCCTACCTTCTCACCTCATCCACCTTGCCTATATAAGCAAGGACCCTCATTCACTAGATCATTTGTATATTGATATACATACTATTGTGTTCATATTTTTCACTTGTGGAAGGTTGTTTCATGCTATTTGATCTTGGAATTCTCCAACATATGACATGCTAGTTCCCCATGTGCTTTTATCATCCTATGACCATTAAGCAAGGTGGGTATCACCACTTTTGTATATGTGTAACCTCTCTAATCCTAGTTCCTCCTCTCTCTCTATCTCCTCTCTCTCTTCAACTACTTATGATAGTTAATAATAAAATTTAACTTTGAGTTATTTTCATTTTTGAATCACATGACATAAGCTACTTATTACACACCTTTTCTCTATTTTATAAATTTACATAGAGTATATGTATCAAAGGATAAACTTTTATGATGAAATTTAGTGGGTCCATTATTTTATATGGAATTGGGGTATAATTTTTTGTTTGAATATTTACCTTCCATGCATGTTTGTGAGTGCTATATACTTTGAGATACATGAACATTCTAGGATTCACATGTACCTTGAAGTGGAGGCAAAATATAATGGTGAAATTTGTATACCCATGCTATTTCCCATTTATTTTTGTGTCATTTCTAAGAGAATGGATGAATTACATTTACATATTAACACATAGTGCAATCTTGTACAAAATTAGGCTATTTTCCCAGTAATGTATCTTTTTATTCACATTCCTACACATTTATCATCTACCTTATCTATATGCACACATTCCAATATTTCATCCCAACACTAAAATTATTATGCCTATCTAGGTACCCATTGTTGTACATCCATTATCCACTTTGATCTTATTGCTTTTATGTCTAGGGTAATTTTTGTGGGTATGGAATCAATCCCTTCATTCATGTATCTAATCCTCAAATTTTCATAATTCAAATTCAAATTTTGGTTGACTCTTATCTATTAGTTTTCCATCCAAAGCTAACCAAACACATGTTTGTACAATTTATTGTATTGCCAATGTATTTAAAGACATTCATTTATCATCATTTGACACCAAGGATTTATCATTTGCATTTATGAAAGGGGTATGTTAGAAACACATTTATTGGAGTACCTAAAATAAATATAGATGTTCATACTCATCTTAGAACATTTGCATGAGTGAAGCTTAATGTTTTTAATTGTTAGCATTACTATAAAACCAATCTTTTTTTGAAGGGGGTGGGAGTACTGACCTAGGAGAAAATTTCCACTAGAAATCTAATAACCATCTAAAATTATTTTTAAATACTATTAATCTAAATAGAAAAGAACAAACAATGGATTTGGTGAAATAGGAAGTATAAGTGCATAAACAAGTAGATCATTTCCATGAGTAGAAATAAACAAATATAGTTGAGTCCAAAAAATTTCGTCCAATTCTCATGGACTGTGGAAAAATCATTCCTACTAATTAGATATATGTTTGCAGAAAAAACCTTTACTCATAGATTTGACTAATCATGGATTGTATATATTATTTGAAATTCAAAATAGCATATGAATACACAAAATTACTTTTGAATCCCAAAATATTGTGATATTTCTATCAGGATTCAACTGTGTAGTTTTACGAGTCAATGTAACGCCCCACCCAAAAGATCCACAAATCAAAATAACAATATCCATGAACCAAAATCACCTAATAAAGATATCCAAATTTCACACTACAGAAACATGAAATCAAACCCAGATCTCTAAAGTAACACTAGCAGTGCCCTACATTAACCCATATTTCATGAGTAGTAGTTCACAAGTAAACGAGTTTGACTCATAAAACTACATGGTTGAATCCTGATAAAAATATCACAATTTGACATGCTGTAGAAAATATCTCTCAAAATATATTAAATATAATACCATATCACAAAATTAATTTTGAATCCCAAAATTTATTACGTATAATACCATATCAAAATGATTTGTCTCCTTCAAACATAAATATAAATCCTTTCACTCATCATATTTAATTTCCACACTATTATTTCAATATCCTAATCATCAATGCACTAACTTCTCACCATTTAATTTAAATTAATATATACTTGTATTACTTCATATCATTCGATTATATTAGAGAAAACATAATTTTTCTCTTACAATATGAAACAGTCAAATGTATTTATTATGGAGTATATGAAGGTTCAAGGTACCTTGGATGATTTCATACGTTACAATGGAAATGGGAAATTGGTCTCGATAGTATTCAAGGCGGCTCATCTCGAAGACCATTCCTTAATTCTCGACGTGACAAGACGATTGTGATGGTCAGTCATTCTTGGGGAATTAGGAGCTGTAACTGTACTCAATAGACTCACTTGACTCACTGGACCACATTGACATGACCGTTTATGTCTTATTTAATAAGGAATATGGAAATTTTGTTATTGAAAATAGAAAATGGTCACTTCAAGAGAAAAAGTTAATTTCCTAGTGTTCTCAAAATTTCTAAACGTGAAAGACTGATCTTAAATTCAAATAGTTTTTATATGAATAAGTGCTCAGATATAAATCAAACTCCTGAAGTTTATACAAAGCGAAATGTTTAAAACGTAGAAACAAATAAAAAGTTACTAGATAGTAAACACACTTAGAAAGGGGAGGAGGATAATTTCGGTAATCTAAATAGTTTGGAGTGTGATGGTGTATGATAAAAAAAAATCTATCTTCGATCAAAATTTGAGACATGTCAGGATCAGATTTAATATTTGAACGGTTTTAATGAATGAGATCTCTTCCACGACTATTTAATAGAAGGATGTTTTAGATATATGCTTGTTCATATTATTACAATCGTCTATATGATTTAGATATATGCTTGTTCATTATTAGTACATTGATATCATAATCATCATTAACATAAGTCATTCCTAATTATCATATAGCTGATCTCCTTGACCTCTTTGATCTAGCTGATCTCTTCAAACTCCTTGATCTAGTTGTTCTAGATGTCCTAGCCTTCAGATGATCTATATAGCTTTAAAAAACATGTGTGTGCTTTTAACTTAACAAAACCTTATGCACTTAACCCTAACACCTATACACTTAACCCTAAATTTTATATCCATTACCCTAAACCCTAGATACCTTATATCATCAACCCTAAACCCTATCCCTAAACCCTAAACCTTACACTTAGGCTATAAAGCATATACGCTCTACCCTAGACCTTATACCTTCAACACAGTTAAACTCTATACCCATAACCTGAAACCCTATACCCTATACTGTTAGTTTCCTAAACCTTATCCCTCAACCCTAGGAACTAAAGCCAAAGGTTAAACCCTTAACCATATACTCAACCCTCAACCCTATACCCTCAACCCTAAAACATGTATACCCTATACCCTCAACACTAAACCTTATACTCTATACCCTCAACCCTAAACCCTATCTCTCAACCTCGAGCCTTAAAGCCTATAGGGTAAACCCCTAATCTTCAACCCTATACCATATACCTTCTTGACCCTAAACCCTATCCCTTAACCTTGGACTCTAAGGCCTATATAATAAACCCTCAACCGTATACACTCAACCCTAGGCCCTAAAGCCTAAGGGATGAACCCTCAAACCCCCTTTCAGTCACAAATGATGGCTGCCCTCAGCCCATACGCTGCCAATGGCGCACCCTCAGGGTGCTGCAATGGTGGTTTGCACGCTTTTTGGAGATCCTCTTTTGCAATCACATGTTTGTAGAAAATATAATGAGTTAAGCCTTGAAAAGTTCCATTTAAAGGATTCCAGTTGAAGAGGGTTTGATCAAACCACCTTAGACCAAACCCCCTTGGATAGAACCCCGCTAGTTTTAAGCCATACCTATAATAGCGTCTCCTTTACACCTATCAAAATGCTGATAAAAAACCACTTTTGATTTACCTTTTGGGGGATCAAATGAATATTTTAATTTAATTTTTAAGTATGTAGTCTTTATTATAAGCTTTCAAAGAAATTGTAATTTTTAATTAAATTGAGGGCCCGGTCGTTGTTTGTTTTGTTCTTAACAGTAGAGTTTTAATTGAAAAATTAATTATTCTCATAAACATCTATACTTTATCACGATAAGCGTCACCGTAGTATTTTATGAGAAAAACTAGTTTTCGAGATGGAAAAAAAGGGTCAAATCTAATTCCAAATATTTTTGAAAAAATATATTTAGAATCTACAAACAAAATTTCTGAAACTCTGGTTTGCATCATCTTCAAATTCCTCATGGTTTTGCTATGGAGTTGCCCAAAGATTGAGATTTAGTTAGAAAAATATTTAGGTGTCTAGTTTGGCCAAAATTGTAAACACTGTTGGGATCTCACCCGGCTCTGAAAGGCCCGCAGCGGTACGGGTTTGCATTTGAGCCTGTACAGTCTACCCTAGGCCTTGCGGCTTCGGCCCTCCGGGGTTTACTGCCGCTCCGGCCTGACGCTGGCTCGATGTTATATCGGCTAGGCCACCTTGACGCGTGTCGTGGGCCATGAGCCCCTGCGCCTGCGGCCTGGGCCTATTGCATGAAACCTTGCTTTACATTGCTAATGTTGAAGCCCTAAAGAGCCAAGGTGTCATTATGCTACCAGCTCCACCGTCAGGTAATCTCAACTCTCCGTCATAAACCATCAATAACATGATGCTTATAGAGATGTAGCGAGAGTTAGAGACTGAGGTGGACAGAGAGAGATAGTTAGATTTGAACAAGAACATGATACTTTTAGTGTAGGTCAAAACATGCTCACCTTTGGGATAATTCCAATATATTATACAACTCTATAAGGCTAACTATAAAATATAGTGAATAGATCAAAATCTAGATATATATAGTGTTTATCAATTCATTATAAAAAAATGGTTTACTAGAGGGATACCACTTAAGATGACTAATTTACTCCAAACAATCTTACTACGAAAGGGGTATTATTATTATTTTTACTTAAGTGGACAACTTAACTTTGTAATAGAACTAATAGTCTTAAAATCCTCTTATTGAAAAAATGAAACCTAATTGGACACACACTTATAATGCTTATATTAACCAATTACTATCTTGTTTGATTTGCAATTTAATGTTGGCATATATATTATTGAAGTGAGAAAGTAATAATAGATTTTAGATATCAATAGTGGTACTTAAATGTGAAATTGAGATTGTGTCGATCTGCCTTTGCATGCATAAATACATAGTTTCCCAAATATATATATATATATATATATATATATATATATATATATATATATATATATATATATTGTGACCATCGGAATTGTACTCCCTTCTTGGAGATAGTACAATCCCTGGTCTCTAATTTGGACCTATCTTGGGTACCCTTGAATTAATCATCCTTTAAATAATCATTTATAGGCCCCTAAGACCCATTATTTTAGATCTCAAGGCTCATTTCACTTAAAGATCCCATAAAATCACTCAAATCCTTGAAAATCCCGAAAAAGCTAAGGTGGGACTCATTCGCCACCTTGGGTGAATGAGTCCCCTTAGGTGGGACCCATTCACCAAGGGTGGCGAATGAGTCCCATTTGGGGACTTTTTCAAAATTTTGAGTGGGAAATTCAATTTTTTAATTCAAATTTTGGTGGATGTCGGCCTTTGAGATCTAAATAACAGTCAATTAGGTGTAAATGCCTTTATAAACAATTTTTCAAGCCATTTTTATCAATTCTAAGCATTGAGAGCAAGCATTTTCAAAAGTTAAGTGTTGAGAATCTTTTGCAAGAGCATTCAAGTTTCAAGAGAAAGTAAAGTTGAAGCATTGGAGCATCAATAAAGTGTTTTTGTAGGTCTTCAAGCTCACTTTCATTCAATATCTAGCATTGTCAAGGGTTGATCATGGTTGTCTATAGTGAATCATGATGGATTCTAGGTTGGGGAGATGCAACTAGCCATCAAGCCAAGCCTAAAGACTTGTTTCCTAAGTGATTCCATCATTCATTATCACTCTACATTCAACCTAAGGAAGGTACACACATCATTAAGATTCATTTAGGGTGACTAGAGATCACCTCAAGTGAGTCATTCATCCTCATATTTCCATTCTTGCATCATATTCTTGCATATTTGAATAAGATTGCATCATGTTTCAGATTTTTTAGTCTTAGATACACTTAAGACTAGGATTTTCATGCACATTTCATTATTTCTATCAAGGTTTAATTACCAAACTAGGGGTTTGACCAAGGAAAACCCCCAATTAGAAAATCAAGTTGTATTCTGTTTTGTAGGTGTTTTCGTAGATTTGGATCCAAAACATAGGTTGGAAGGAAAGAGCAAGTGTTGAAGTGCATATCAGAACTTTCAATTTCCAAATAAGCAGAATGGGAGTGATTCTCCAAGAGTGGCGAATGAGTCCCACTGTAGCTATTTTCCAGATCTGTTTGCATATTCCAATACCCTTTTTTCTCGAAACAAACTCTCATGCAGAAACCTAGATCTGGGATAGATTCACCCAAGTTGGTGAATGAGTCCCAGTTGGTCAAAAGTCAAAATTTCCATAATTTAAGAGTTGTTCCCAGTCACTTCCAGATTCCCAGGTGCACATTGTTTATCTCATTGATTTTTTGTTTGGTTTTATTAGCATTTCAAGGCCATCTTGTAGGTCATTGCATTGAACTAGGATTTTTCATTTTTACCTTGCATTTCATTATCCTTTCCAAGTTTAAACTTGGTGGTGAACCCCTCATTAGATAACATTCAACCCCTAGGACAACCTTATTGTATGATCTCTTTTTCTTTTGCATTGAGATCTCTAGGGTTATCCTTGAGTGGAATATCTTTGAAGGTGCATGTGAATAGACCATCATTCATTCCCCTATGTTAGAGTATTTAAGTTTTAACTTAGGGTAAATTACTTTGATTAGGTTTTTCCCATACTGGGTGGCTGTTTACCCGATACCTATTTTTCTTGCCTTTATAAGGCACATTGTATAATATGTAAATCATCAGATCTCAATACATTTTTCCTTTTTTCCTAGTGAAAGAGCCCCGAGCTTCTCTCATATTTGTGAAGGTTTTATTTGTAGTTGGTGTTCCTAGGTTTAGTGGAAATCCCCAACATGGTATCAGAGCATACCACTTTTCCCTCCTTCTGCCATTGAGAGTTTTCATCAGCTTTGAGATCGTTTTTATTTGGCATCTTGGTGCAAGGGCACCAAAGAAACTTTTTGGTCAATAAGGTCTTTTGATAGGTTTTGAGGTGTGGAGTCTCATTTTTGTCATTAATAAGGTCCATGTAGACCATTTCAAATGTTTAAATCATCTAGAGGGGTCATTGAGTTTATATTGTCATATTTTTGCAAAATTGTAAAAAGTTGTCATGTTGCAATATTGTAAAAGTGCATAAAAGTGCAAAAATGTAAGTTGGAGGAATACCAATGTTTAAATATCTTAAAAGATTTTTTTTTTTGGTTGTGTTAGGTGTTTTAGGAGGGAAAAATGTTTAAATATGTGGAGGATCTTGATGTAAACCTTCCTTGGTGGTTTTTGGAGTAAAAAAAACTAAGAAGAATATCTTTGTTTTCTGGTATTTTCTATGTAATCTTCCTGTTTATAGGCTTGGTATGGTTTTGTATAGAGGCATATTGCTCTAAAATTTTATGAATTTATAGAAGGAATGCATTAACATAATTTTAATTTTTGTTTGAGCACTTCATATTGAGTTTGAAGGAAGTTTGATCCACTTTTCTATAACAACTTGTGAAACTTAGTTTTAAGGGTCTTGAAGTAACAAAATGCTGTGAACACCCATTCCACTGTCTGCTACTCTTGTAGCTTGGTGGAATGGGTGCCTTAGGCTAGATTTATGTGTCTATATGGTTTTTTGGAGTAGGGAAGATAATTTGGGTGGTTTTTTATTAATGCCCTAGTTGGCAATTTTGTGAGTTTTGGTGAAATTTGGTGGGTAAAGAGTGGTAAGTGTGGAAAACCCTTGGGGTAGTAGATTTTGATGATTGATTAAGCATGTGCAGGTGAGTTGAATATTTTTTGATGCATTTGTGAGGTGCGAAGAAGTTGGGAACATAGATTCTCAATAAACCCTTCTAAAAACTGGTCAAAGTGAGGGTTTCATGGTTTGGTATCTTAGAGGGCCTAGCTCCTAATAAAATTAGTTGATTCAGGGCTTATGTAGCTTGCTTGAGCTTTGTTAATTGAGTTTTGAGGTTGGGAAAGAGATTAGATAGGGGATGCTTTGTAAAAGTTGCCTAATTGGCCTTGTAGGACAACGTACTAGTCAAGATTTGAAGGGGTTGGTCCAAAGCGACCTATAGAGTCTTTGAGATATGTTTTGAAAAGGCTTAAAGGGTGTCTAAAAAGGTGATTGGCTTGAGATTTGGAAGGAATTTTTGCAAGATAAGGTCAAGAAATTAGGTCTACAAACCTACAAAGAAAATAGTGAAATTGTGAGGAGAATCACCCTTGTTAGGGTTTTGAAGATTAAAGAGGTGTTGAAACTAGTTGTAATTGTGATTGATAAGTGAAAGACACCCTGCTTTGCATCAATTGGTATTAGAGCTTAGGGATTAGATCTTTTGAGAGTTGAAAGTTGTAGATTGAAGAAGGAAGATGTAAGGCCCTCAATCTTTGCATGTGATTAGTAAAGCCCTAATATGTTTTATGTGATCCTAAATAGATGGTAAGATGTATTATGGATGACAAATAGTGTGATTATTTGATAATATTCTTGCTTATGCTACCGTGAATGTAAGACCCCATTTCGTATTTCCCATTTTATTTCAATCAAACAAGTAGTTAGATGATAATTATGATGAAATGAATGATAAAAAAATATTTTTAGGATTCATGGGCATTAGCCTTGATTTAATTATGATAGATGCACATGTGAATTTTTGGATATAACTTGAAAGTGTTGGGTTATTTGGCATATTAAATTTTGGTAAATGGTTCATCGTTAATGTTATAGGAGTTTAAAATGAACTACTAAGGTGGTAAACAAAATGATGGAGTGACTATTTCATTGACTATATTCTTGTATTGGAGTAAGTGTGTATTTCCTTTTATTATAATGAAAATTGAATCATTAGGTTCATTTGATGTATTAATGAGTAAATAGTTCATGAGTGAAAATTATGTGAATTGGATTAGCTAATAATATGAAGAGATATATGATCTAATCATGCTGACCTTGGTAATTTGTAGGAATCAAATATGCAAATAGGAGGATAGATAAATGTTGGAATCAAATCAAATACATCTTTGGGAAGTTATAAGTGTATCCCTATTTGAATTAGAAGGGTTTGAGGTTTTATTATTGGCTGGGTGATTGAGTAGAACCCAATTGTAGGACATGTGATGTGAGTTTGGTTGGGGTTGGAACCCTTGGTTAAGATCAAAATTCGTATGGATTTTTGTGTGGGTTTTAAAAAGGGATTACTAAATCAATTTCCTTGGTTTGTTAACAAGAATAGACCCCTAGGACCTATACCTATGGTTTGGAACCTTTTTGACACATGTGAACTTGTCCTTGGAGTGTGAAAAGACCCCTCAAAAGTCCACATTCATGAATGTGACAAATTAAAAAAAAAAGTGTTGGGGCTTGGGAAGAGTGACTTGTCGCTCTCAACCTTCTACTCCCCAAAAGTTCTTGGAATTGGCACAAGACTCACACATGTGTGAGCACTTGTGGGAAAGAGTGTAGGTTTGGAGGATCCCTATATATCTCAAGAAGATGGAATATTTGGGTATTGCCCACTTCTCCTCTTGGAGAACTTGAGTGAAGATGGTAGAAAGAATGAGAAAAAGAGAGGAATCCATCTCTTTGGCAAGATATTGATGAAAATGGCTTGGTTTGGAGAGGAAAGATGGATACAATATTTCAGTCCCTCCACCTAAAAGAAAAGATAAGTTCTTTATTTTTCATTTGCCCTTTTTTTTTTCTTGGTAGTAAGGAGTTGAACTATTGTATGGATCATGCTTGAAAATATAAAGTAGAGGACGTAGATGCATGTAAGTTGTGCTATGTTAGTTTTATTCCTTTGTAAAAAAAAAATGAGAAGAGATTCCATTGATCATTGTGGGGCTAAAATAATTCCTTGCTCGGGGGTATGGCTAGAGCCCATGAGGCTCCATGATGCCATTATGGTAGGGTGGAGAGAAAACTTTATTCATTTGTGTGTACATTCATTGTAATCTCAAATATTGTTGTAACATGGAAAGACAATATTTTATTTAGGAGTGAAATATGTGTTAGAGCAAGACTTATTCAATTGTATGCCTTCCATTATAATTAAAAGTTAGTGTAATATGAAAAGCTAGTGATTGTTGTAACATGGAAGAAAATGAAGAAGAGAAAGATTTACTCCTTGTTGTACTATTCATTATGTTTCTAAAGGGTGCATGCAGTATCAAAAGTTTTATAGTTGGTTGCAATAAAGATAACATGTACACCTTGTGAGATGTAGAAAATTACTTTCTTCAAGACCCATTTTGTAACCTCCGTAAAATTTCTTATTCCGTTGATTGGTTATATGTTGTATTATTGCAATGGTATGGATATGCATTCTATTCTAGTTTTTAATGATGGTAGGATGCATAAATGATAAATAAAAGGAAATATACAAGGTTAATGAAACAGTTACTCCATTTGTAGTTTTGGTGTAGTATTCTCTTTTGTGATAAAGTGTTATTTCAGTATAATAATAATAATAATAATAATTAAAAAAAAAAAAAACTCAACCAAGTGGAAGAACTAGTCCTCTTAAAATCATGAAAAGATCTATCTTTTGAAAATATGTTTGTACTCTCTAGGGATATAAAAGATAGGTACTTTATGTTGAGAGAGGTATTTTCCCTAGTTCTTGTACCATGCCAGGGAATTTTCTTTAGTGAAGGCTGCAACCTAACTCTATCAGCATGTATGGGTATGGTGGTCTCTCATTTTCCTAAATGTGCACAAATCATATCATTACAGTAAAATATAGATACATAATAAATAGAATAACCCTATTTTTAGACTTATCATTGCAAATGTGCCCATAAAAATAGTGAGTAGAGTCACCTCCTCTTAGCTTGAAATTAATGCCCCTCATCGGCCTTTGGCATGTGACCCAATCTGCAATTGCAATGGAAAATGAAAATGAAATCGCCTTTTCCTTCCTGACCCAAACGTGTGTAGGTTCCTTCTCCCAAGCTCGTAGTTTCTTTTCGTTGTGGGAAGATTGAATTCTTGGAAAACCACAATGGTGATAATTGTCGACCATTATAATGGCAATGAGTTTAACCTTGTGATCAGTCTTATTCCTGAAATTTGTGAATGCTTTGATTTGTTTCCTCTCACATGGTTGATTTTGTGTATCTTATATTAGTTTAAATCATTGCTCTAACTGATTTGTTATAAATTCTTTATGCATCAGGAAATTATTGCATGTTGGTATGAAGTGTAGCATTGCTTGATTTGGTGAGGGAGGTAACTCATCCTTACTGATGCAGTCACCTAAATCACTAGTGTTGCTTCTATAATGATGTGAGTGATCCTTGATATAGCCTATCACATACTTCCTTCAATTACACTCCTCTTGTGTCAGTATTCTAGTTATCTCAAATAGTCACTATCCTATTTCCTTTATCCATTGGTAAAAGAGCTCAGACTTCCACACGCTTGAGGTGCAGGCTCAGTTCATTGTTTTGGGGCATGTTCCAAGGTCTAAACAATTTCGCAGTAAAAGCTAAGTGTGTCCACTCCTGAAAATCTACGAGTGACTACTCTAGCATGTACATAGGCAGGATACTTTAATTGGAACGATATTAATATTCTTCTCCACTTACTCTTTTCTGATAGACACTGATATCAAAGGTCATTAATGTGATATACGTCCTTACTAGCTATTGTCAAAAGGAGGTTGAGAGACAATGTATTTGAACTAGAGAAAATACGTTTCCTCCAAATGAATCACATTAGCAATAAACAAACCATGCCCTGGATGATTACTCAGGACCATGCTTGTCAGAGTCATATGGCCACTATCCTTCCATAGTAATGATAGCATTGAATTATACCAAGCCCATTTAGGGAGACTGTATCTTTTCCATCTGATGCTT
>VDFB02081745.1:0-13340 GCA_007258455.2 Sequoia sempervirens
AGTATGCAAGAGCTGAGAATTGCAAAATTGGCTTACATTTGACTTACAAACACATAAATTTTCACACTTTTTGATGTTCACAAGTAAGTCAAAAAGTATATGTGCATAATTTGTAAAGTATACACTTGAATACATGTAACTCATATCTATTGAACCATTAATTTATAATGCAAATATGGACACCATCAATAAAAAAGATTTGTATTAATCAAATAGCCATGTATGCATGTACATCAATATATGTCAATATAAGTATAAAATATAGTTACAAAAAAGCCATATAGGCTTATGAGAATGCCATATAGGCATACAATGTCAAACATATCGAATACAAAATACGTAGAAAATTGCCATGTAGGCATACAACAAAGGGCTCTACATTCAAAAATCATTTCTCTCCATGCTCTGGTTCAAATACAATTTTCTTTCCCTTTCTTGGCCGACCCGATGGCGATAAATCTGTCACCCATTTCTGTTGAGGAGTGCTCCTGCTGCTCCTCCTAGTGTTTAGCTCCTGGTCAAGTTTCAACTGTTACAATAAGAAGTAAAGACATTAATATATAGAAATTACATTATAAAAATTAATATATTTAACAAAATTTAATCACTTACTGAGCCGACTGTGATCACTCTCCTCGATGGAAATATTTACATCTTGTTACCGGGCATGCTCGAGCCATATATAGCTTCATCCCCGAATAGAGTAAACTTCTGAATCAATAATGGTTTGATTTTTCACTAGAACTAGTTCATCTATAACAACAAATGTAAATTGAAATTTAGTAATTTTCCTCATACCTCCCCTATCAGAGCCATCGAGGATTGTATTGCAGTAGAAACACTGATATCCATTGCCATTGTTACGTTTGGCGGTGTTTCTCTCACCAACATCTGAAAATAAAACAACAATTTATTCAATCACAGAATAGTTATCGAATTTGAAGTAATGCTTTGAGTTTGAATGATGTGTAATGCAATGTAACCAACAATATGATTATCAATTTTTTAAAAAGCAATAACCTGGAACAATCACATTGAAAAACAAAAGACCCTTTAGGACAAATTTGAAGTGAAAAAGCGTCAAAACACAATGTAAAGCATGACAACTAATATGAGAAGAAGAGATGATCTATCAAAAGGAGCTTTGATAGTAGCCAACTGAGTTAAGTATGACAATTCCAAGTATCACTGTTGCAAGGAATGGAGTAAGAGCTAAATAAAGATATAGTGACAATAAAAAATGATGGAGCTAACTTGTCAAGGGCCTATTCTTCAAAACCCTTATTAAACGCTTGCCATAGTTTAAGATATGCAATTAATGTTTGACAATGGAATTAACCTTTTGAGGATGACAGTGATTAAATTGAGGTCTCCTTTTACCATGAAAAGACTGAATATTCTTTCTTTGGCCTATCATTATGATTTTTAAGATTCCTCACTTGAGTTAAATATAATAGTCAAGTGTTTATAACAAAGATGATAAAGAAATAATCATGTAAAGAAAGGAGAATATGATGGTGATCAATGACAAAGCTGATGGCACATTTGGCCAGGTTGAAAAGAGTAGAATGCATAGTGAACATCATGGTACAACTTATGATATAGAATTAAGCCACATAGTTGATGTACTTTGAATCTTACATCTAAAGTACATAGTGAACATCATATGTGTTACTACCTTGTTACTACATGAAGGAGGAGGCTCCATCGTCCATTTGGTGTATGTAAACAAATTGGAAGTTTACTTGCTAACTATCAAGGGAAGGCAAAACCTAGTTTTTGCTCCATTTCATGTTTGAGCTTTGTACGGATAGTGGAAGGCTGAGACCTCAAGAATCTTTGAGTGTTGTCCATATGAACCAAGAACCTTGGAAAAAGAGTGGGAAGTCCTTTTGAGATTTGTGAGTTCTAACCTCTTTTGTAGGTGAAGGAGACCTAATAGGGGCTCAAGGGCTACTATCCTTTCAAACCCTAGCTAAAGGATTGGTGAGAGCGATGGGAAGTTGAAGTCTTGGAGGTTGTTCAAACACCTTTGGAGGACAGTTTGAAGCCTTTTAAGACTTATCACTACCCCTGCAAGAGTTGATGGGGTGTTGAGGAAGATTGGTCTTTAGTATAGTGTAAAGGCTAAGGAAGAGTTGTGGCAATGAACCAAGGTGGACTTGGTGGTTGGAGTTTGTGATAGAAGAGGGGTTGGTCAGACAAACCAGGGGCACCTAGTCATGAGTAGGGGCCTATAGGTTAGATTGGTGAAGCAAAGCACCAAGGAGGTCTTACAAGGAAAGGCCTAGAGCAGGAATCAGTGATTGATTCCTCCAACCCCTCTCCCTATCAGATTGGTATCAGAGCAAGCAAAAGATTTTGGATTGATCTTGTATGTTAGAGAAAGAGTCTAGTGGTTCTAGCATCATGGTGACAAATTCTGAGTTGGCCAAGAGGGTTGAAGAAATAGACGAAGACAATAGGGTATTGAGAGAAAAGTTAGACCAACTTGAGCAAGCACTAAATGTTATGCGGTTTGATGGAAGAATAGCAAAAGAAGAAGAGGTTGCAAAGGAGGATAGAATCCCTGAACCTAACCCTATATTGAAGGAGGATCCCTTCTTGAAAGCATTGAAGGCTTTGAGTGGAAAAACACTTGAAGGAGTACCATTGTTTAGTGGAAAGATGGAGGCTGATTTAGTTATGGATTGGATAGAGGGATGGAAAACCATTTTGAGTGTGATGGAATCACTGAAGCACAAAAGGTAAAGGTGGCTAAATCAAGACTAAGAGGTTCTACCTTAACTTGGTGGAAATTCATTTAGATAGAGAGGGAGATGGAAGGAAAGCAACCTATCTCTACTTGGAAGGGAATGGTTGCCAAGGTGAAAGAAGCATACCTACCTGAAGACTATGAAATTAAGTTGCATAAGAGGAGATAGAGTTTGAGGCAAAGAGATCAGGAGATGAGTTCTTATACTGAGGAGTTTCAAACACTTTGCATGAGGTCCAATGTCACAGAGGATGAAAGTATCAAGGTGGCAAGGTATCTCAATGGTTTGAAGTGGAACATTCAAGAGGAGATGGTTCTCTTAAGCCCCAAAACAATGCACCAATGTTATCAATTGGCATTAAATATTGAAGAGAGGAGTAAGAGGAAGCAAGATCAGACTTCTAAGGGAAAAGGCAAAGGAAGAGATCAAAGAGGACAGCATGGTGGCTACCAAGGTAGAGGCAATGACCAAAGAAACCAAGGAGAGTCAAAACTCACAGAGCATGGAGGTGAAACATCTACAAGAGGTGGATATAACAGGGGTAGAGGACCTCAAGGAGGTTCAAATAGAGGAAGAGGAGTAGGTAGGCAGGAGCCTTTCCTTGTATGTATGCACTCCTAGGCCTTTCCTTGTAAAGACCTCCTTGGTGCTTTGCTTCACCAATCTAACCTATAGGTCCCTACTCATGACTAGGTGCCTGGTTTTGTCTGACCAACCCCTCTATCGTTACATCAAGATCATGCAGTGACCTTCTTGCCTCTAAAGTTTGGACCACATCCATTACCTCCACATAAGCTGGGACTCTTAGTCTTCATGGTTCCCCACGCCATGATATGGTTGTCTGAAATGAAAATGAAAGAAAAGTAATCATCTCGCTATCCATTGGCTGGAAGATGCATGCTTAATGTTTTGATACATGATATCCAACTCTCTCTTCTACTCTCTCATGGTTGAATATCAAAATCGATTATGGCCGGGCCTCAGAGTTCTAGTCATCTTTCTTCCTCTTCCACCAAATGTTGTCCTAATCCACATGTCTGCTAGCCTAATTGGCTTTGTTTTTGAAAGCTGAAGTTTCTCTTGAGTCACCAGTGTAGCTCTCTCTACCTTTCCAAACTCTTTCATTGCTACATCTATCGTCTTTGGGATTTAGTCATTTGTACCACATGGTTGATGTGCTTTGAATCCTTGCATCTAAGGGGTTTAAAACCTTAGGGGCCTTAGATGAGAAAAAGAATTAATGTTTTTCTTTTCTTTTTATGTGAGGACATAGTAGTGAGATAAAAGAGGACTGTATAGAAAAATGAAAAAAGAAGACATAAAAATTCATGGACCATACTATATCACCTACATGCTAGCTAACAAGGACATGAATGTAGTATATTTAGGTATGATAGGGGTATTGCAAGGTATATTTGAGGGAATATATAGGATGAAGGAATTCAATGGGATTAAATTAATTGTCAAAATGTTTCCTAAAAGATCTCCCACACCCACATTAGAATTTGTCATTTCTAAGCATTTTTCCGTCCCTGTCTAGGAAGAGTTTGAGGAGGCTCCAATAGTTGAGAGTTTAATGAGTACTTATAACTTCTTTCCATGCAATCATGATTAGTTAGAGAACATATAGGAAGCATTGAGCTATGCAAAAAATTAAAGAGAATATAGGGTATTTTTACCTAGTCTTAAGCATCTCCAAGCGTCTAGGAGATATTGAAGGAGTCTTGGCTGATAGATAGGGTCGAGGATAGAAATTTTATTTTTGGTTACATTGACATCATGTAGGACATCCATCATCTTATTCTTGGTTACATTGACATCACCGAAATTATAGGATGGAGTAGAATGGCTCTACCTTTGTAAGTTTCCATGTTTAAAATTTTAGCTTATATATAAGAAACTTTACTAGTGTAAGGTGTAAACAATCATGGTAGGACCATTCTTAAAGATTTCAAGTAATAACTTCCTGGCAGAGACCATATACTCTTATGACTATGTATAAAATCCTAGATTAAACACAATTCATTTAACTTTAAGTTCTCTTTATTCTATATTACCTCAGTGAAAGTTTGAGCAAATCTACTCGCACTCGGAGGTGTTTCCTTGAAACCTCCAACAACACCCTGTTCAACATCCAAAATCACATATTAAAATACCATTTGTAAAACAATGTTATTAACACATATAATAAATTTATAATTGTTTACTAACTTTACATACCCCACTGATAGGTGTACTGCAAAAATAAGTAGATTGACTGGTGTACCTAGGGTCAACACTATGAACCTACAATTTTATTAAAATAATAAAACTAAATTAGTTAATCTTTCATTTCACAATCAAAATTTAATAAACTAAATTCAATGAACATGTTCAATTTTACTTGACTGTCAATACCATATGCATCATGCAGAATGTCAGCCACCCTCTCCATCCCCATAGATGCATATGGATCAGGCTGCGTAGAAGCATATGGATCCTGCGTAGCACCCTCCTGAGGGCTGGTAGGGTCATACAAACAAGTGGCTCCGCAAGATAGACACACATGGCCTCGAAGGCCACCACCTAAAGACTCCCCTAGACTGCGCTGTACAATGGGGCTAGTGTGGTGGATGACACTTCGAGTCAAGGATGTGATCGCCTGCAAAGTTTCTACATTAGCACTCTCCTTTGCAACTACCAGCATCACAATCTTCTCACGAGGTGGCCTAGCGAGAGGTCGTCTCCCCTGTCATGTAGGATCCGACTGTGCACCGGGCCTATCCTGTGCTGACCCCCCACCTCTCCCCTGAAACTCCCTCATATCAAAATAATTCTAGATTTGGTTCAATACAAACTCATAGTATAATTTCCTAAGAAAATATTGGGGGACTTCACAGTTATTGCATGGTGGGTAATCAAAGACCATATACCATCTGTCATAAAAACGGTTCCTAATCTCTTGGTGGTGGCACCAATGAATATGAAACCTCTTTGCATTGAGGGTGAGATTTTGATTTGTTCTAGGGTCAGTGAATAGAGAGCACAAATCACCTTTAGTAATCTTTAAATCTTTAACTTGTTTATATGATAATTTGTCTACATAATATGCCCTCAATGTTTGCCTCCTATTTTGCCATCCAGATATTTGTTGGGTAATTGCATCCACATTTTTTAACAAATCCTTCAATGAATCGCTAGATGTATTCTTTATGTGGTTGAAGAATTTTGATCACTCAACCTACTAATAAGATCCTCAACTTCTTTTCTATTGTTTTCAATTTCCACTCCTCAAATTTTTCTTGAGTGCCAGGAGGGTGAGAGAATGGTGGGGGAGGTTGATTTTGTGGTTGAGGATTTTCCTCCTCTTGTTGAGGATTTCCTACAAATTAAAAAAAAAACATTCATTTCTAAACTAAAACAAACAAAATCAATTTAAAACTAACAAATTCAAAACAAATACCAAACAATACTTACCTCTTGCATCTCTTCATCGTCGTGGCACCATATTTGTGAAGAAATCCAATTGCTCTTGATGAATTTTGAAGAAATCACCTCTCCAAAAATGTGAGCGCGTATAACAGGGTTTTTGGCCGCGGGCGGAGCTAAAACACAACAAAAAGGAAATCAAAAATGATATTTGGAGTTGCTTTTTTTTTTCTTTTAAAAACAAATAACGCGAACGCGTTTTGGCCTTTTTTTTCTTTTTTGGCCACAAAAGTGCGACCATCTTGGTGCACTTACCTTGAAAAATGATGTGAAAAAGTAATGTATGCATGGAATGTTTGTTTTTGGGTTTTTCAAATGCGATGAATAATGATGATGTGATGGAAAATGGATGTTGTGTTTATGAAAATGTGTCATGAATGTGTAGTATGTATATGACTTAGGAAAAGATTTGAAATGATATGTGAAAAATTTTATGCAAAAAATGACACAATAATATGAAAATGATAGGTGATTAAAGATATGATATGAATGTAATGTGACAAATGATAAATAATGAACATGATTAATGATATGTATAATAGGATGATAAATGATATGTAATGAAATGATGATGAAAGGATGATGAAATGATATGAAACAAATGTCTGAATGTCCACAAATAGTCCAAAGAGACATGGCAACTGTTGATGTTTTTGTTCAGCTTTTCAAAACTCTGATGCAAATCTAGTATGCAAATATGCACAATGATCTAAATGAAATGCAAATAAATGAAACCAACCATTTGTTGAGCCTTTTGTTAGCTTTCTTGAATCATCATAGAGCGTTTTAAAATGTTGGAAGTATGTACAAGCATCAGAGGGGAAATTGGAACCAATGATGACCTGAGTACAACTTTCATGATTTTTAATATAGCAAGTGAACACAAGCATCAAGGTATAATTGACCGAGATGACTTGAAAATTTCTTGCATAAATAGACAAATATTAACCACTTTTTGATGCAAATTTGTAACTTTCATCAATGATATGATTTGGAAATCAAGTTTTGTGACATATTTGCACCAGATTGATAGTTAATCTCAAGATGAGACAAAAAAATAAAAATCATTCTCTTTCCTCGCCACTCTAGTTCAGTACATCATCGAGTGTGCTCCAAAGGGATGATATCGAAAATCAAACAACCATTGTTCAAAATATAATACTATTCCAAACATTATTCAGATTTTAGATCATCCAAAAATATGTTATGATATGGTACTTGCTGAAATACTATTGTGATATGGATCACTGATTGGATAGTTGTTCATGTGATTTGGTTGTTTGTTATCATGATTGGATTTTATGTAATTGTCTAACTTGAAAGTTGGTTGCCCCCAGTATTGACACAACTTGCTAAAATGAATGTGTACAATGATCAAGCCATGGTAAGACGTTATCGCTCTAGGAAAATGATGACCATATAATGTTGTTATGGTCCTAAGATGATGGTGAAAAGATGCATGAAATGAAGGATGAGAAGCTAAGTGCAGAACACGAACTAATAGATGGAGAGCTACAAATAGCGTCTGTTTGCCAAATTTTCACTATCTATTTTTATTGCATTTTTTTGATTTCTTTTCTTTCTTTTTTTCTTTTTTTATTAGGAATTTTTTTGATTTTTATGGATTTTTTCAGGACTTTTTCTGCTATTTTTTTTATTTTTTCAGGGCTTTTTCTATTGTTTTTGTATTTTTTCAGGACTTTTTCTGTTGTTTTTGTGATTTTTAAGGACTTTTATTGATGATGATAACTGATTTAAACATAATACTTCTTCAAGTGCATGTTGATGGATTTGTCAAATAGGCCCCCTTCTGGAATTAACTTGTATGCACCTAAACCATAGACTACAATGACCACGTAAGGACCCAACCAATTTGATTCAAACTTTCCTTTCTTCTCTCTATCTTGCTGATTTCATGGATTTTATTTCAAAAAAAGATCACCAACCTGAAAGGTACATGGCTTTACTCTATGATTATAGCTGCGAGACATCATCTGTTGATATGCTTTCAAATGATCAGTTGCTCATTGTCTCTTTTCATTAAAGAGTTCCAGCGCTTGCAGTCGGGAAACTCTGTATTCATCATCTATGATTAAACCTTTCAGTGATACTCTAAGTGATGGAATTTCAACCTCTAGAGGTAATATGGCTTCTGCTCCATAGACAAGAGCATATGGTGTTGGTCCTGTTGGCATTCAGATACTAGTTTTGTAGGCCCATAATATGAGATTGAGTTGAATGTGCCAATCTTTCCCTTCATCATTCACAGTCTTCTTCAAAATTTTCAATATAGTCTTATTTGAGGCCTCTGCTTGGCCATTCCCCTGTGGATAGTAAGGTGTTGAATATCTATGTTGAATATGAAATCTCTCACAAATTTCATCAACATCCTGATTCTTGAAAGGTCATCCATTATCTGTGATGATGAAGTTGGGAATGCCATACCGACAAATGTATAATTGAGTATGAATAATGAGATTTGTTTTCTGGTAACTTTAGTGAGAGTTACTGCCTCAATCCACTTGGTAAAATACTCTATCGTTGTGATGATGAACTTGTGTCTATTTGATGATGAAGGATGAATCTTGCCCACTAGATCTAACCCCCATTGAGAGAATGGCCAAGTTGGCATGAATGGTTGAAGTTCTTGTGCAAAAGCATGGATGAGATTCCCATGAATTTGACATTTTGAGCATTTCTTCACAAAAGTGAATGATTCTCTTTCCATTGTAGGCCAGTAGTAATCCATTCTAATCAATTTCTTGGATAAGGTCAGTCCACTTGAATGAGTACCACAAATGCCACCATGAACTTCTTGTAAAGTCTTATCAGATTCATCACATTCAAGACATTGAAGTAAATCACCATCAAGACCATGACAATAAAGGGTGTCAGCAATAAGACTATAGCGAGAGGATTGGAGGATAAATTTTTGCTTTTGGTTACGAGATAAGTAAGGTGGTAAGATGTCATCTTTTAGGTAGGAATAAATCTTACCATACCAAGGTGAATCAAATCCTACCAAAGGGAAAATGATTTGGCTTTCGGGTATGTCATAGGCAAGTGTAAATGATTGTTCCACCAGAAATTCATAGCAAGCCTAATTTTTTGGGAGTTGTAACAATGATGCGATCATGGCCATGGCATCAACTTCTTTCTTACCAAGTATTGGAATTTGTATGAACTTGATATCCACAAAGTAATTCTTGAAATTGTCAACCATCTTCTTATATGGCAACAATTTGTCATCTTTGGTCTAATAATCATCATTGATCTAATTAATGACTACCTATGAGCCACCATAGACTTGTAGCTTTGTGATCATCCATTCCAATGCTATCTTGTGTCCAATGATTAAAGCTTCATATTCGGCTATGTTGTTGGTGCATGGAAACATTAGCCTATATGATTAAGGAATAGTATGTCCTTGGGGGGTGACAAAGAGTATGCTTGCCCCTAATCCATGCTGAGTGAAAGAACCATCAAAGTATAATGACCATGGTTGTTTGGATTCTGTAGTGAAGACATCAGCATCTAGAAATTCAATGTGCATGGGATGCTTTGCTTGTAGTGGTGCTTCAACTAGTTGATCAACGATAACTTGTCCTTTAATTGCTTTGCGATCAAAATAATGGATGTCAAACTCACTTAGGATCATAACCCATTTTGCTGACCTTCTTGTTATTGTAGCTTTGCTTATTAGATACTTGAGTGGATCAATCTTTGCAACAAGATTGATTGTATGAGTTAACATGCAGTGCTGAAATTCCTGTGAGGCAAAGACTACTATTGGACAAGCCTTGTTGATGAAAGTTTAGTTGATTTCATGAATTTTTAGCATTTAGATGATGTAATAAATTGCACGTTCCTTTCCTATAGGGTCTTCTTGTGCTAATAATTCCCCAAAAGATCTCTGTTGCGACAATATATAAGATTAGTGGTTTATCTGGATCTAGTGGTACTAGAACTAGTAGGTTCATTAAGTACTGCTTGATTTTTTGAAAGGCCATTTCACACTTGTCATCCCATTTGAAAGGACCATTCTTATGTAATAAATGTGTGAAAGTTTGAATTTTATCAGCTAGTTGTGCAATGAAGCTTTGTATAGATTTAATTCATCCATGTAATGGTCTCAACTGACTGATATTCCATGGTGGAGGCATTTCTATGATTTCCTATACTTTGGTAGGATCTACTTCAATTCCTTTTTCTGACACTATGTATCCTAAGAGTTTTCCAGATGTGACCCCAAAAACATATTTCTTGGGGTTAAGGTGAACTTTGAACTTTTCCAACCTTGCAAAGATTTTGGATAACACTTTGAGATGTCCTTCTCTTGTGTATGATTTAGCCAATATGTCATCTAAATAATCTTCCATGAATGTGTGCATCATGTCATGAAAGATTGTAGTCATAGCTCTTTGATAAGTTTCCCCAGCATTCTTTAGACTAAAATGTATGACATTCCAATAGTAAGTCCCTAATGGACATGTGAAAGTTGTTTTGTCCTGGTCTTCAAGTGCAATCTTTATTTGGTTGTAACCAAAAAAACCATCCATTAGTGAATACATGGCATGGCCAGCTGTCAAATCAACTATAGTATCTATGTTTGGAAGGGGAAAGTCATCCTTAGGACATGACTTATCAAGATCTCTAAAATCATTGCAAATTCTGATACATCCATTTGGCTTGGATATAGGAACAATGTTGGAGATTCATTCTACATAGTCGATTGATCTTATAAATCCCACATCAAGGAGTTTTCTGAGTTCTTCTTTAACCAATAGTGCAACATGAGGATGCAACTTTCTAAGTTTTTGTTTCACTGGTTTAAATCCTAGTTTGATGGAAAAATGATGCATTATGAGATTGGGATCAAGACCTGGCATGCCTGCATAAGACTAGGCAAAGCTGACTTGATTTTCTCTTAGAAATTCCATGAACTCTAGTACTTCTTTATCTATCATTGATGCAACTAACTATATAATCCTTGGTTTTTCTGTAGTTTCAATATTAACATATTTTGTAGCTCAATCAAGATAGGTGATCACTCATGATAGTGCCTCAGGAGAGTGTCAAGCTTCCCATCATCTGGTGCCTTAAAAAGTTTTTAACCATTTGATATGCTCTTTGTTTTATCTTTTGTTTGATCTAATACTACCAAATTCTAGTTTTCACAATTAGATCTTTCTTTTTGATTTTTAATTTTGTAGTTAGGAGACTTGACACTCTCCTAATTAAAGACTCTATGTTGAAAATTGCTAGTGGAACAATCATTTGTGTTATCTATGGAAAAGAAGTTCACAATAAATTCGTCGCTTGGAAACATAGGTATATCGATAGATTTAGATAGATCTCAGTCAATGAGATTGGGATGGATCAAAGGTAGTGGGTCATTAGGCTATGTGAAATCGACTATGGTTATGGTCATGACAGAGTTGTTTGTAGGATCTAAGGTATGAGGTAGATCAATGATGGTATTGTTCTCACGATAGTCTTGTTAGTTTAAATCTGACTTAGCATAACTAGAATCATAATCAATAGTTCAAATCCTCATGATTGGTACCCTGACCATTCACCTTCAATTAGAGTTGGGGTATACTTGTGTATCACATCAAACTTTTTGTCCCTCCAGAACTCATCATTGTAGATGGTGTCCCACTCATATTCACTAGAGTCTATGCCAGAGTTATTATCCACAAAATTCTGAATCACTGTCAAACATGCTTCTCTTGTGTCAGAACCTTCTTACAATGTGAGGATGGTATCATGCAATTGTTTAGATGTTCTTTCTTTTGATTTATTATCATAGCCTAGTCATGTTTTATCTTTTGCAGCAAGTCCTGGAAGGTGAATAGGCTCAACTACTCCTTTGCTCTTTCTGATAGGACCATTACCATCATAGCGCATCTTCTACATGATATAATACCCTTTACCATATTGGTTGGTTGGTATTTTGACACTAAAGACTGTTTTGTTTTCATCTTTATAGAACCAATTTAGGATTTCTTTATCCTCAGGATCTTCCATGGAGAATTTTTCTTTGATAAATCATCCATTAAACTTTGTACTTGGCTTTATTGGTGGTTGTGTTGATGTTGACACTACTAATATCTGTTGTTGTGTGATAGAAGGTTGTCCACGTGACCAAGGTGATGTAGGTAGATTAGCAAGACAAAGAGAGTACTCCCCAAATCCATTGTTCTTGAACTATAGTTTCTTGTCAAAGATTTTGTTTAACTGACTAATTTATGTATCAACTTTGGGAGAAGTACTCGCAAGAGTTTCTCGATTGTTGAGAACCAAAGTATCTTGACTAGCTTTGATGTTGGCGCAAGTCTAACTGTTCAAATTATCAGCTGGTATTGTGATCTCCTATCCATCATAAGGAAGCTTAAGACATTGATGATATGCGGATGAGATATCTTGCATTTCATGGATCCATGGATGCCCCAACAAGATGTTGTATGCAAGATCATGGTCTAATACTTGACATAAAGTATTCTTGATAATAGGTCCCACTCTGATCAGCAACATGATTAAACCCTTGGACGCTCTTTCCTCATCATCATAGGATTTAATAGTAATCTTTCTTCTGGGATCAATGGAGTCCTCAGAAAATACTAAAGCCTGAACTAACTTCAGGGTACATATGTTCAAACCAGCCCCTTCATCTATTAGGATGTGTCTGACATGAAACTTGTGGATCATGACTTCTAAGTATAATGATGAATTATGGGGATGAGTCATGGAAATATCATCTTTTTTAGAAAATGAGAGGCATGTGGGTGAGGAAAAGTGTCCCACCATGGCTTGAAATTGGTCCACATCTAGATCAGTGGATACAGTTGTTTCAACGTGGGCCTTTTCTATAATTTCCTTATGTGCTGGGGAAATCTTCAAGAGTTCTAAAATAGAAATATAGGTAGGAGTTTTCTGAAGTTGATTGACTAAGTCATATTGATGTTGAGTGGGGGCACAGTGGATTTTGAAGAAGAGCCCTTTAAGACAAATTTAGCTTGTGCCCTTGTTGTTGTGTTGACTTGTCTATATTCCATCTTCTCCTTAACTTTTATAACATTGACCCATTCATCATTAGTGTAGATATGATTGATT
>VDFB02081746.1:0-17910 GCA_007258455.2 Sequoia sempervirens
TTGATCCCATTGATTCAGTATCAAGTATATAAATTATTTCAGTTATTAAGGGTGTTTTATTTTAAATTTAGTAAGTCTGAATCTGCCATTTAAGGGTCACTTTTTAAGCGCATAGTCAAAGGGTCGCTTGTTTTCTTTTAAATTAGGTTCAAATCAGGTCCAAATCAAGAATTCATGTAAGAAAATACCTTAATGTTATATGTGAAAATTTATAATTTACTTTTTGAAGTATATAATAAAAAAGACCATTCCTAATGTTGGATCACATGGACAACAATTAAAATCATTTAACCTAATTGGAACCAGATTGGTTTTTATAAAATTATTTATAATTTATTTTTTTCTAAGTGTGTAATCAAAAAGACTATTCCTAATGTTGGATGAAAATAAGGAACTTTTCTTGTTGGATCACTTGTGTACCTAAATTAGAATCATTTAACCTGTTTGTACCCCCTGATAGTAGTTTCCTCTTTGCACTTTCTAGAACTGTTTGTGTGAGTGTCATGTATATGGGACATGTTGCACATGAGTTTTTTATCAAATTTTGTTTATTAGGTGTGTTGCTATTCAGTTAGAGATTAATGTTGCATAGATTGTTTTGCAAAGAATTATTTGTAAGAATAAGAGGAAAAACAACATTCTGGCTGCATATCATTTTTGTTGACTAAATCTTTGCTGACTTTGCTTCAGTTAAGGCCAGGTCTCTAAATTCTTTGTTGTGTAGTTAATTTATCATAAATTCTCTGTATATCCATGGAATTTGCGAAGGTTTATTCACATTTTAAGTGCTAGTGCTTCAAAAAATAACTGGAAAAGCCCTTTTGCTTTAGTTTAAATCCATTGGAATGGTTTCATGTATAGGCATCAGCTAAGAGATTTCGAGTGACTGGAAAAGGAAAGATAGTACGTCGGCGAGCTGGGAAGCAGCACTTATTGGTTAAGAAGAACACAAAAAGGAGGAAACGTCTCTCTAAAATGGTGTGCCAATTTAGTCTCTCTTCACCAGCAAACAAAACTACTCATCTGTTGTGAATTTCCTAATATTGAAATTTTCATTTACATGAATGCTCATCTTTCATATCCTAAACATTCTGCTAGCAGGTTGGTAGTAATTTCTGACAAGGTTCCAATTTTGAGCATTATGAGCAAGATGATGCATTTGATGTCTGTGTAACTTAGGGGATAAAGGTTATGGGGATAGGAATTACAAAAAAAAAAAGCTAATTCCATCAACATGTCTTTTATGACATTGACATAATAATTTTATTCTACTTCTGCATATGATTGTATATAAGTGCTCATTTTATGTACATCTGTCCTATATAGAGCAAATCTTTCATAACCATTTGCATGGATCTTTGGGGAGTGAGGAGCATAAGCGTTTCACTCCATCTCATAAATCAAGATAATCGTTTCCATCTATCAATTGATGGGTATATTGATATTATTTATATTTATGGCATTTTATTGGTTGAAGCTGAATCTAAGTGGCGAACACTGTAGGATAACCATCGATGACACCTTGCAAATTGACTTGCCGGAAAATGGAAATGGATAAATATGAAGAAACTGTAACAGGAGAAGACAATTTACCGAGAACCCACAGAAACAAATCGGTGCAAAAGCATTTCTACAAAAATATTAAAGAAGTAAAAAACAATTATACAATTTGCTACTTTAACTAATTTCCAACTAAACTCCTAAAATTTTGCTTGCACTCAAGTCTCTTGTCTGAAGTATAATTATTCTCTGACTGACTAATTTCTCTGCTAAAACTATCTATTTCCATCCTAGGATAGAATCCTAATTATTATATTATTTATTTTTTTCTATTTTATTCCTCTAGTGACATGACCTTATTACAGTAAAGCGATTGCAAATCATCTGGCTTCTATACATAAGGAGTTTCTTAAACAATTTAAAAATAAATGTGATGAAAATTTTGGTGCTTACATTTTACTTCCTTGCTGATGAGAACAACTTTTTCCTAGAGAGCTTTGGATGATTTCAGCTTCTTAAAATGGAAGTTGTGAAGGGTTGGAAATACAAGTTTCTAAGAAAGAGGGGACTATTTATGTTAAGAAAATAAATTGCAGAATACATAGAGTTAGATATGTATTAGCACAGCTTTAATATGTAAATTGCTAAGAGAAAGAGAGAATTAGAATAAATAGGGTAAGGAGATAAGACATAAAGTCCATAAAGGCAAAAGAATCTGGTCTTCATATTAGACAACAGGTTGTAGGCAAGAGAGTTCACGTTAATGGTTGTTTGCAATAGTTGAAACAATTTTAGGTTGTACTTATCTATAAAAAAGAAGCTGGTGATATTATTTTACTGTTAGGGTTACATTTTACTTATTGAAAGGCTCCCAATCTGTTCCTTTTCTAAATTTCTTTCCTTAGTCTTAAAGATGGATCAATATTCTTGTTATGTGTTTTCCCCCTTTGAAATATTCTCAAGATTTTCTTTGGTTAGAGAACTAAATCAGATATCTACTCCTTTTCTACAATTATTGGAACTGCAATCTGCACCTTGCTGTAGAAATACTAACTTGACATATCCCTAATGCTACATCCCATGCCCAAAAGTGGTAAATGGAAATACACATTAAATTCAACAGCTATGTTGTACATTTTGAAAGAAATGAGAGTAAGATGAAAGACCTATTTGGTATTAAGATTAGAAGGAGGAAATACCCACAAACCCATTAAATGTTTTGCCCCTGCTAGCACATAAAGTAAATGTTTCTTTATGAATCCTTGTGCTTTCACATAATTTCTAAGTTGTGAAACTATTGAAGTGATGAATTTGATTTGTCTGAAGGATTTATATTTATTAGTGTTAGTAAACATTTACAATGTATGCCAATGAGTTGCTGATGTTAGTGTGGCATCCTTTGGGTAGAGTGTAAATTCAATTATAAGCTAAGTTACTGGTTCGGGTTCAGATTTGGGTTCGGATTTGAGGGTTCGGTTCGCAGGTTCAATCAAAAAAATCTTTGAGGTTGGGTTTGTTTTGGGTTCTTCCTTACAAAAACATATAAAAATAAAATAGATATATAAATACATATTTACAACAGTAAATAAGTTCAAAATACCATACATAGCATCATATATTGTATAATAAACAAAACAATCATAAAAAAAAATAAAAAAATTAGAATGTCAATTAGTCAAACTCAAATGTCATGATATATTATATATTAAAATTAACTACATTGCTGCATTTCTCCTTGCAGGTAAGCATTAGGGGAGATTGTCCAATTGGATGATGATATTATAGATGAAGACTTGTAGGAAAACTCAAAAACTTTGACTTGGAGAGTACATGGCAAATCAAATGAATTCAATGGGAGTTTGGGGGCAATGCCCCAAATGGGGTCGAGGGGTAGCGCCCCTCATGGGGGTCTGGGGGCAACATTCTTAGCGGGGTCAAGGGGCAATACCCCTCGCGGGGTCCATGAGTAGTGCCCCCGGCGCGCTCCCTGTTGTGATACAAGGTGGGATCGAGGGACGGATCCCCCACCACCAAGCCCAAATTAAGTCCTCCAAAACCACACAAACCTTCATTGTGTACATCTAAGTCATAGCATTTGCCGAATTTCAACCATGAGGTTTGAAATTGGGCGGACTTCAAAACAGGATTAAAAATTTGTTGAAATTCGCCTATATTCGTTTGAGTAAAGGGCATAGGGCATAGGTTTTTTAAATAAAACATATTTAGAAAAACGGAGCTCCAAACTGTGATGGTGGATGGCCTCTGTCAATAACGAAACCTCGATTGTGACTGTGACTGTCGATGACGGCGATAATGGAAAGCTTGTGCGCAACAACGACTTCATCATCCGGTCCAAGGTGTCCTATACGCTCTTCTCAGACTCTGTGTCAAGCGCACTTGTGGCTTTGTCAAGTAGTATGCAAAGGCTTTTCATGAAAAAGCCTAAAATTTAAATTAATGGCCATTTGTTATTTAATTTTGTTTTTTATTCACAATGTTGAAATTTAATATTTTAAAATAAATAAATTAAACTTTTATTATATTATATTTATTATTTAATATATAATTTAATTTATTTATTATTTATATATTAATAATATTTAAAATTTAAATTATATTTTTAAACATATTTATTATTTATTTTGCTTTGTGTTTAGATTTGTTAATATATTTAAACATATTAGTATATCAATATTATTTTTTACTTATTTTAAGTATATTACTTATATTTTAAAAAAATCAAAATTATATAAGGCAAATTTAATCCGAATTTTTTCCTTATCGAACTTCATCCGAATTTCAATATTGCCGAACTCGAATTCGAATTCGAACCTTGTGACTTAGGTGTACATCATTTTGCATTCACAATAAGACCCAAATTAAGACCTTCAAAGCCACACAAACCTTCATGGCGAACTGCATCTCCAAGCCCAAATTAAGACCTCCAAAACTAGACAAACCTTCATGGCGAACTGCATCTCCAAGCCCAAATTAAGACCTCCAAAACTAGACAAACGTTCACAGCGTACATCATTTTGCATTCACAATAAGATCCAAATTAAGACCTCCAAAGCCACACAAACCTTCATGGTGGACATCATTTTAGGGTTAGGGGGTGAAATGTAAAAAAAAAAAAGTCACAAAAAATGTTCATAAATGCCCAAAGACACCTCGGGTCTGCCTGGGATCGGCAAGGCTGGACCCACAGTCTGTGGGTGGACCCCGAACCCAGGTCAGACTGGACCAGGACCTGGGACCCCCTTGGGTGAACCGGTAACATAGATTATAAGCATTCATTAAATCATCTATGTTAGCAAAAGCTAGTAGGGTCCTGTTGATGCGTGTTTTATGACACAACAAACATTCTAGAATAAAGAGTCCAAAGACGCTCTATCCCCTCTTGAAAAACTACCTCGTATGCTAAGATTGCAAGAAAGATCATACGGTAATTCCAATGTTTAAGATGAATGCGGATAAGCTCTGTGGTTTGATGTGATTATGCTGGTAACACAAAGGGACTTATGCTAGGCTTGTTCAATTCACAATGAAGGTCTAGACAATGAAGCTCTATTGCTTGGGTCATGGATCAAACAAACTGAAAAAGGAGATAAGGGTTCAGAAGCACTAATCTACTCCTAAGAATTCAAGAGACGGTATTGACTTGGTGGAACCAATAACCACGCTTTGCTTCGCCACGTTCAACGACAACTACACAAAGAGGGTGCAATCTTCAAGGGAATGTGCTTATGATTTTCACGTAAGGAATAATTACCATCAGATCGAACAATAACTATCCAAACAGAAGTTAAGAATCCACAAAGTAGGCTCAGTCTAACTTTACGCATTGAACGAAAATCATCCGTTCAAAGAAAGTATGAGCAAAAAGTTTCACCATGAATCAATACTTATCAAATCTTGCATTCATCTAACATACATGAAAAGAAATCTAAACTATGATGAGGGATAAGAACCATGACAACTCCAAAATAAGAGAAGCAATCACCATCAGAACAATGCATGCATTACTTATTACTTTGGCAATCTTACAACAGTTGCTTATCTCAACATGTTTTGCAACATGCTCCCATGCTTTACAAATGAGGGGTTGAGCTCAATTTATAGGCTCCCCAATTACAATTTGACGGCCAAGATTGATTTGGAATCAACGGCCAAGATTACAAATAAAACCCTAATTAGGGTTTGCTACCCTTCGACCAATAAGAAAATTGCATTCGAGGACACTTGTCCTTCTTGCTAAATATGAACCAACAGATAAAATAGAAAGTTGTTGCATGTTGATTTGGAATGATTTGATTGGTCGGAAGATGACGAGGCGCCACCTTGGTCGTTTGTTCTTTTCCATGTTCTTGCCTTAGAATATTTTCTTGCCGATGACTTTATCCTTTGCACTTTGATCTTGGATTACTTTGGCTTCTTCTTTTCACTTCGCCCCGGAGAACCTGCTTAGACTTGGATTGTTTTGGAATTCCTTCGAGTGCCAATTCAATGTTGAGCGCGTGAAGGAGAGGCAAAAGAGTCTCCACAGATAACAAAACTTGATAGGACCTGGAGTTTCACTACTTAGTTGTTCGCGTCAAGCCCTCCTTGAATAATTGGTTCTTTCTTTGTTCAGACCTCCTTTGCCTTGTGTAGTCATCCACCTGCAGTAAAACAAAACAAATTTATTTTAGATAACTTTTCAAGATAAGCTTTGAAAGATTTTTACAAATTTCATTTTCAAGCTTCTAACTCTCTTTCCGTCCAATTTATTTGGCCATATTTTCTTGCCGTCCCTTTCATTTGACCACAACTTTTAATCGTTTTCCAAAATTATTTGGCCACATCCAATTTTATTTGGCCATCTGCCTCCTTCCTTGTCAAAATTATTTTGCCATGTCCACAATTTTCCTAGCCATGTCCGAAATTATTTAGCCGTTTGCTTAATTTTTTTTTACCATTCTCCTAGCCAAGTCCGACTTTATTTTGTCCATTTACTTGGTCTTTCCATCATTTTTCTAGCCATGATCTAAGGTTTGGACTTAGGCAAATTTTAATTTTTTCACTTTCTTAACACATGGCGGACTTTGTCTATGGTTTAGCAACCTTCATCTCTCATATCCAAGGCGGACTTGCCTAGCTTTGTTGCCACTTCTTCAATGTCTATGGCGGACTTTAGCATTTCTTTGGTTACTTTACTTTGTCTTTGTCCATGCCTTGGCCAAATTTATCTCCTTTTTGCTTTGGGCGGACTTCATACTCTTTCTCGCCATACATTTTACCTTGGTTATGCCTTAGCCATTTTTCCCTTCTATCTTGGGCGGACTTTCCACCTTTTGTTGCCATTTTGAAACTACCTAAGGCGGACTTCATGCATTTCCAAGCCATTTGCCTTGGTTGGAGGGCGGACTTGGCTCTCTTGCTTGACATTAGACCTTTCCACTTGGGCGGACTTAGGCAAATTTCTTGCCATTTATAGGGCGGACTTTGGGGTTATGCTTGCCATACATAGGCGGACTTCAACATCTTCTTTGCCGCTTCCATTTTGACTTAGGCGGACTTCCTTGTTTCCTTGGCCAATGGACCTCTTGCATAGGGCGGACTTGCTGCTTGGTTGGCCAAGACTAGGGCGGACTTCATGCTTTCCCTTGCCAACTTGAAACTACCTAGGGCGGACTTCATGCCTTCCTTAGCCATTGCTCAATATTCTAGGCGGACTTCCATGTTTTTGTTGCCATTTACAAGGGCGGACTTGTATGTATGTTTGGCCATTGCCTATATTTTCCAAGGCGGACTTCATTACATCTGTTGCCATTTCACTCTTGGCTGGGGCGGACTTTGGCATTTGGATGGCCATGTATGGGGCGGACTTTGGCTTGGTCCTGACCATTCACCATTTGCCTTAGACATTTGCCAGATTTTCTTAGACATTTCCTTCATTCTCCATGGGCGGACTTCAGCATCTAACTGTCCATTGCCACTTTAACTTAGACATTTCCTTCATTCTCCATGGGCGGACTTCAGCTTCTTTCTGTCCATTGCTCAGATTTTTGTGCCATTGCCCAGATTTTCATGCCATTTACATCTTTGACAGAGGCGGACTTGACAAACTTCATTGCCATTGCCCAGATTCTCATGCCATTGACCAGTTGGCTGAAGCTTCTTATCATCCATTTCCAGTTTTCTCCATGACTGTGCTCAGATTTTCCATGAATTTCCAGATTTCTTCACAATTTTCCAGATTACTCCATGAACTTCGTGAACTTCTTGCAGATTTCTTCATGAATGTTCAGATTTCTTGATGAATTTCATCAAATCTTCAACCATTTTAGTGCTTTTACCAGATTTCCCAGTGATTTTCCAGAATTTCTCACCATTTTCGAATGAATTTTCCAGGTTTTTGAACTTTTTTGTGATTTTTCCAGATTTTTACCAAAATTTCAAAAAATCTTCGAATCGATTTTCTGAGAGTTTCGTTGCTCGTTTCGAACTTCTGAGTGCGTTTTTGAAACTCGTGGCCCTTCTAAAAATAGAAACTTTCTAAAAATAGAAATTTTCCAAAAATAGCAACTTTCTAAAAATAGACCCTAAAAATAGGGATCCCAGAATTGCCCAAAAGTGCCAAAAAAGTAGGTCCTAAAAAATAGGGGGCCCGGGGTGAGAAACCCTAAAAATTGGAAGTGTCAGAATCGACCGAAACGACAGTCGATCTTCGTCTCCCAGGCCTTCTAAGCACGATGGTGACGTTTATTCATTGATCCAGACTAAATTTGACTCGACTCGGGTGACCGTTCAAAATTAACTCCTCATTGCAAAAAGACTGGTGATAAGCAGTTGCGATGCCAAGGCAAAACCAAAAAGCAAAAAAAAACGAAGGGTCCCCATTTGCAATGGGGCGATGTGTGAAAAGGTCACAACATCTAGCGCCAACCTGAATAAATGTTCCTGAACATTTCAAAGATAGTACCCACTTCAAACCCAGAATCTTAGATTAATTCTAACTAACTTACCCTTTGGCAAAGAAGAGTACTCAAAAGGAAAGAGGAATCCTAAATTGTATCAAGACCCTTTATCCTGCAGTTACAAGTGTGTGCAAATGCGTTTATTCCCGTCTCATAAGACCATTTTGACTCTTTGGTTCCATCATGGTTGCTTGTGTATTTTGTCTTAACTCCAAAAGCATCCTAGATAGAGCCTTGCTGCCAGCGAGCGTCTATAGCCCCGACAAGGTTATCGCTATAATCTCACGGAGATTGCTCTACTTCCGGCGATTTAGTTTTTCTTTTGATTTTCTTGTTTTCCTCTTTTGATGATTGATCGATTTGAGTGCACGCCTATAGAGATGTCCGCACACCCGAAAGCCAAATGCTCTGATTTTTCATTTTTTCTTTCTTTTGATAATTCTTTTCTTTTTTGATATTCTTTTGTTTTCACATCTTTCCACAATTTGGCCTGTAAGCAATGAAGCTCACATGGGTTTGAGCATTATAGTGGCGTTGAAGTAAGACTTTTGATTTGCTTAGCCATGACTTCACCTAGGAGACCATAATGACTCAGAGAATTCGTTAAGTGTGTAAGATATAACAACTGTAAGACTCAGTGCCAAGATACAATAGATGATTCCTTTTCCAGTCAAGTATTAACCCTAACCTTAGGATATTTTAGGAACAATTAATCTAGGATTCAAAGATTATCCGCAAATATTTATCTCGGAAATGGACTGAACATAATTTTGCACAGGCGCTAGAGTTCTTAAGATACAACACCTTTCACAAATGGGAGCCCATTTATTGAAAGCAAACAAAACGGGAAAGCAAACTAAACTAAGAAAGCAAAACAACTAACCCAAAGCAAAAAATAAAGCAAAAAGAAAACCTACTCTAAACGAAAACAAAAATTTAAGTGAACAACAGTCACAAAACCTAAGTATATACAACTCCTAACATGATTTCTCAGGATGTGTAGTAACAATAAAGCAGCGGTCATAGTGCGAAGTTTTGCAAACTTATCTTTAAACTCAGAAAAATATTCTTTCAAGGGGCGATTTTGAAACTCGGGCAAAACTTCAGGAAAGATTAGTAACTGGGGCAACTCATCTGGACCATGATTAATCCATAAACAAGTTTTCTTTCCTAAATCTCCATAATCAAAATGATATTCCTTGTAGTCAATAATAGGGAAAGATACAACCTGGTGGTCTTCATTCGCAGACATGAATTCTTGCTCGTCGTCCATTGCGTCGTCAGGAGGTCGGAGTTGATGGTGAACCATACCACTTGCATTTGAAACATGGAGATCAACATCTCGATCCAAACTGGGTGGAGTGGGGCGGGAATTCGATTCAAGAGGGCATTTGGAAATCTGGATCATTTCATGCGCTGGCTTCTTTTGAATCCCTAATAATGGATCAAGCCCCAACCTGAATTGTTCTTCATTTTCTATCTTTGTCACAATTGCTTGTTTATCAGGCAACATCTCATTTGTTTCAATTTCATCAAGCAATTCCTCCATGTTTGTGAACAATGGATCAAGTGCCGATGCAAAATGCATTTCATATTCTGCTTCCATCTTGGTAGCCCATTCATTGTTAAACATATCGTCCTGCCTCAAGCCGCTTATCATTTCTTCCATCTTGCTCATGCATGATTGAATTTCTTCATCAAGGACTGTTCCTTCTTGAAATGTACTGGAAATACTTCCCTCTTCATGTTCTCCTTCTTGGATGAATGAACATTGGAAATTTGTAACGCCATCTCTACTTTGAGCTAAGTCGGGTTCTTGATGATCTTCAATAATTTGCAATTCTTTATATTCATCCAGTTCCATATGCTGACAGTTGCCTTCGGTGGTTCCTCTTGCTTGGACGTATTCCATTGCTTCTTTGATCCTTACTTGAGTGGCCTCTTGTTCCAGTGTGATGAAGGAACAATCCTCCTCTACCTGATCCCTAGGCTCGATCTCATTATCCTGATGTGACTTATTCTCCCTGTTGTTGGATGACATTGTGGTACATTCTTCAAAAGTCTGTTTGACATATTCAATCCATGCTTTGTCCTTGAAGAATCCACATGGTAGCTCTGGTAATCCGAGGTGACATCTGGCATAGTTGATAGCCTCTTCACATGTTGTGCAAGTGAACTCTGGATGAGGTGCGTTGTGAATCCGACACCAATGAGGGAGCAAAACATCCTTCAAGCAAACATTACCTAGTTTTATCTGACCTTCAATTCTGAGTATGAACCTTGTGAAGGCCTCATATCCGACTTCTGGAATACTATAATCATCAGGTTCTACACCCAACACTCCTGGCTTGGGAACATCCCAAAAGAAAATTTTCCCTTGCAAAACAAGCTCTATTCTTGAGAGGAATGTCAAGCAATTAATCTCTTCGTGCTGGGAAGTCTCATGAATTCGACATCTTCCTGGCAAAGCAAACTTGGACAAATTCCTGGGGTACAACTGTGCATTCAAATTTTCCTGAATCTGAGCAAGACTGTCTTGAGAGCAAGAAATATGGAATGGGAGCCCATCCATTGAGAAATTTCAGATTTATATTTTTTTTTTTTTGAATTTTTTTTAACTTTTCACTTTTTTTGGATTTTTTGGCATAAAAGAGATCTAACATATCTCAGATTTGGCATTTCAAACTTCATACTAGTTCCATCCAATTGAATTTCCTCCACTTGTGAAAATAAACAACCTAGAGATCAGGCCCTCCTTCTAGCGCCAATTCAATGTTGATGCGTGTTTTATGACACAACAAACATTCTAGAATAAAGAGTCCAAAGACGCTCTATCCCCTCTTGAAAAACTACCTCGTATGCTAAGATTGCAAGAAAGATCATACGGTAATTCCAATGTTTAAGATGAATGCGGATAAGCTCTGTGGTTTGATGTGATTATGCTGGTAACACAAAGGGACTTATGCTAGGCTTGTTCAATTCACAATGAAGGTCTAGACAATGAAGCTCTATTGCTTGGGTCATGGATCAAACAAACTGAAAAAGGAGATAAGGGTTCAGAAGCACTAATCTACTCCTAAGAATTCAAGAGACGGTATTGACTTGGTGGAACCAATAACCACGCTTTGCTTCGCCACGTTCAACGACAACTACACAAAGAGGGTGCAATCTTCAAGAGAATGTGCTTATGATTTTCACGTAAGGAATAATTACCATCAGATCGAACAATAACTATCCAAACAGAAGTTAAGAATCCACAAAGTAGGCTCAGTCTAACTTTACGCATTGAACGAAAATCATCCGTTCAAAGAAAGTATGAGCAAAAGTTTCACCATGAATCAATACTTATCGAATCTTGCATTCATCTAACATACATGAAAAGAAATCTAAACTATGATGAGGGATAAGAACCATGACAACTCCAAAATAAGAGAAGCAATCACCATCAGAACAATGCATGCATTACTTATTACTTTGGCAATCTTACAACAGTTGCTTATCTCAACATGTTTTGCAACATGCTCCCATACCTTTTCAAATGAGGGGGTTGAGCTCAATTTATAGGCTCCCCAATTACAATTTGACGGCCAAGATTGATTTGGAATCAACGGCCAAGATTACAAATAAAACCCTAATTAGGGTTTGCTACCCTTCGACCAATGAGAAAATTACAATCGAGGACACTTGTCCTTCTTGCCAAATATGAACCAGCGGATAAAATAGAAAGTTGTTGCATGTTGATTTGGAATGATTTGATTGGTCGGAAAGATGACGAGGCGCCACCTCAACGTGTTGGATGCCTTCCTTGGTCGCTTTGTTCATGTTCTTGCCTTAGAATATTTTTTATGCCAATGACTTTATCGATTGTGCTTGATCTTGGATGACTTTGGCTTCTTCTTCTCACCTTGCCTCGGAGCACCTGTTTGGACTTGAAGCCCTTAAATCTTTCTTCTCGGATTGCTTTGGAATTCCTTCAAGTGCCAATTCAATGTTGAGCGTGTGGAGGAGAGGCAAGCATACAAAGGTGATGTAGCAAAGATTTCTTTTCGTTCAACCCTCCTTGAATAATTGGTTCTTTCTTTGTTCAGACCTCCTTTGCCTTGTGTAGTCATCCACCTGCAGTAAAACAAAACAAATTTATTTTAGATAACTTTTCAAGATAAGCTTCGAAAGATTTTTACAAATTTCATTTTCAAGTTTTAAATCTTCTCCATCTAATTTGGCCACATTTTCTTGCCGTCCCTTTCATTTGACCACAACTTTTAATCGTTTTCCAAAATTATTTGGCCACATCCAATTTTATTTGGCCATCTGCCTCCTTTCTTGTCAAAATTATTTTGCCATGTCCACAATTTTCCTAGCCATGTCCGAAATTATTTAGCCGTTTGCTTAATTTTTTTACCATTCTCCTAGCCAAGTCCGACTTTATTTTGTCCATTTACTTGGTCTTTCCATCATTTTTCTAGCCATGATCTAAGGTTTGGACTTAGGCAAATTTTAATTTTTTCACTTTCTTAACACATGGCGGACTTTGTCTATGGTTTAGCAACCTTCATCTCTCATATCCAAGGCGGACTTGCCTAGCTTTGTTGCCACTTCTTCAATGTCTATGGCGGACTTTAGCATTTCTTTGGTTACTTTACTTTGTCTTTGTCCATGCCTTGGCCAAATTTATCTCCTTTTTGCTTTGGGCGGACTTTGGCTTCTTTCTCGCCATACATTTTACCTTGGTTATGCCTTAGCCATTTTTCCCTTCTATCTTGGGCGGACTTTCCACCTTTTGTTGCCATTTTGAAACTACCTAAGGCGGACTTCATGCATTTCCAAGCCATTTGCCTTGGTTGGAGGGCGGACTTGGCTCTCTTGCTTGACATTAGACCTTTCCACTTGGGCGGACTTAGGCAAATTTCTTGCCATTTATAGGGCGGACTTTGGGGTTATGCTTGCCATACATAGGCGGACTTCAACATCTTCTTTGCCGCTTCCATTTTGACTTAGGCGGACTTCCTTGTTTCCTTGGCCAATGGACCTCTTGCATAGGGCGGACTTGCTGCTTTGGTTGGCCAAGACTAGGGCGGACTTCATGCTTTCCCTTGCCAACTTGAAACTACCTAGGGCGGACTTCATGCCTTCCTTAGCCATTGCTCAATATTCTAGGCGGACTTCCATGTTTTTGTTGCCATTTACAAGGGCGGACTTGTATGTATGTTTGGCCATTGCCTATATTTTCCAAGGCGGACTTCATTACATCTGTTGCCATTTCACTCTTGGCTGGGGCGGACTTTGGCATTTGGATGGCCATGTATGGGGCGGACTTTGGCTTGGTCCTGACCATTCACCATTTGCCTTAGACATTTGCCAGATTTTCTTAGACATTTCCTTCATTCTCCATGGGCGGACTTCAGCATCTAACTGTCCATTGCCACTTTAACTTAGACATTTCCTTCATTCTCCATGGGCGGACTTCAGCTTCTTTCTGTCCATTGCTCAGATTTTTGTGCCATTGCCCAGATTTTCATGCCATTTACATCTTTGACAGAGGCGGACTTGACAAACTTCATTGCCATTGCCCAGATTCTCATGCCATTGACCAGTTGGCTGAAGCTTCTTATCATCCATTTCCAGTTTTCTCCATGACTGTGCTCAGATTTTCCATGAATTTCCAGATTTCTTCACAATTTTCCAGATTACTCCATGAACTTCGTGAACTTCTTGCAGATTTCTTCATGAATGTTCAGATTTCTTGATGAATTTCATCAAATCTTCAACCATTTTAGTGCTTTTACTAGATTTCCCAGTGATTTTCCAGAATTTCTCACCATTTTTGAATAGTTGAACTTTTATTGTGATTTCCAGATTTTGCAAAATTTCAAAATCTTGAATCCCGATTTTAGGGATTTCGTTGCTTTCGTTCCGAACCGAGTCGTTTTGAAACTTCGTGGCCCTTCTAAAATAGAAACTTTCACAAAATAGAAATTTTCCAAAAATAGCAACTTTCTAAAAATAGACCCTAAAAAATAGGGATCCCAGAATTGCCCAAAAGTGCCAAAAAAGTAGGTCCTAAAAAATAGGGGGCCCGGGGTGAGAAACCCTAAAAAATTGGAAGTGTCAGAATCGACCGAAACGACAGTCGATCTTCGTCTCCCAGGCCTTCTAAGCACAATGGTGACGTTCATTCAGTGATCCAGGCTAAAATTGACTGACTCGATTCGGGTGACCGTTCAAAATTAAGACTCCTCATTGCAAAAAGACTGGCGATAAGCAGTTGCGATGCCAAGGCAAAACCAAAAAGCAAAAAAAAACGAAGGGTCCCCATTTGCAATGGGGCGATGTGTGAAAAGGTCACAACAGGTCCATAAGTAGTTTGTGGTTGTGAAAGCCACTAGGATTAATGGTTATATTGTAGGTTTTAAGGGACAGTAAAATTGATCATAAAGATTAAGCATTACATCTGGATACCATGTACCCTATCGAATATGTATGTCTGCCAATCCTTTAATGATAATGTAATATATATGTATGTCTGATTTATATAGTGTAAAATTTATCAATACAAAAAAGAGATGCAGAGATTTTCCATGTCAAAACTTCAGGTTGGTTCATGATCTTCTATGAATATTTTGGCCCTGCGTAATTTAGTTTTGACATCTGTCATTTGCTATTGCTGTCAGCCAATGGCACCTAGCTTGCTTTCTCTGAATAGTTCAAACAGAAAATGTGGTTGAAAAATATTTGCTATACATGCTGGGCACTGATTTGTAATTTTCCTTTTGTGCATGTTCATGCTAAAATTGTTAGGTTTAGGTGTTTCACCATTGCCAATTTACTAAATTTTTTCCAGTTTTACTACATAGTTTTATAGTGTTAAATAGAGCTTTAGTATTGACAGATATTTTCTTTACTAACATTGAAGTCTGTCACCAAAATGGATTTTATTTGTTGGTGTATTGCTTTTCTTTCTGTCATGATACCTATCTTTCTTCTTTCTTCTAAATGTGCTTGAAGGAAAAAGTGTTTTCAACTCACGAGGGTATGCATGGTACCTAATGAATATATTTAGTTCCAGTGGTTGCCTGACAGGGTTCACTTACAAACCTGCCTTATTGTGCTCATCTAACCTATTCACGTTTATCCCCAGTTTCCTAACTATAACATATATAATTTTCTATTCTTATTCAACATGCGAATAATCTCAGATTCACTGTGTACATATGTACTAGGTATGTGAAAATTGCCAAAACATACAATTTAGGAGCAATGATGCATTGCTGTGTTAGGGACATCCCCAACTCATGGACTCATTGATGAACGTTTAGCCCAATCAAAATCAAACACAATAGTTGTAGATTGCCACTTTGTTGAACGCAAACTTTAAGGATCATCAATCAATTCCGTCCATATTACTCTATAAGAAACATCTTGGAAAATCATGCATTGATCTCCTCATTGAGGAGTAACTGCAGATTTACTCATGTATGCATCCTTCTTAGACTTCTAGACCATCCAAATTTTTTCCTTTTTGTGAAGCCATTTTTGAGCTTGTTCAGGAAGATATTCCCCCAACTCAGACTTATTCCTATATGTGATATTTCAAGGAATCTAGCCTTGGAAAAATTCCATATGTGCTGCAAGCATCAAGGATTGAGAAGGTACTAAATGATTTTTTCAAGGAAAACATTCAAATCGGATATAGACATCTAAGTTATCTTAGTCTGTGGCTGCCCTAAACGAATAAAATGTTTTCAGCAAGACCTACTGTCTGTGAAAACAAGTAAAGATCAAGCATCAAAGCAATGGACAGAAAAATGTGTTACATGTTTAAGGGCATCTTCTCCAGTGCTCATATCTGATGAAGAAGAGATTTTACAAATCAGTGAGCTGAAAAGAATCACTTTACCCATTTTTGTGGAAAAATACAGTCAATTAAGGTCTTCATTTGTTTAGAAATAGGTTGGCTGCCACATCCCTGAAGGAAATTCTGCATGCACACCCTACACTCATACACCTGACCAATCTGCCTGCCCAATACACGTCCATACATACAGGCACAGCACATGTACACACATTATTTTCATGGACAATTTTCCAGCAATATTATTTTTCTGAAGAGATTGGAGTGGAGCAATATACTCTTGTCATAAAAAGAGGAACATGATAGAACTTTGTGCCAGAAATAAGGTTACATCATAGTTCTAACTTCCAAGTGCCAAGAACTAAGTTATGTGCCTGTGTTTTCCCATTGTTGAATTTCTTGGGAGTGATTATATCCCCTTGTGAATAATCTCAATGTTCCTTTTAGTTGTGAATGTTTTCTGCACGGGATTCAACCACAAGAAGGAATTCATACAACTAAGTGAAGATAAATGTTATCCATCCAATAGAAGTCTGCGGTTTAGGAGGAGATATGCACCTACAGACATCTTTGTTTTCAAATCTTTGCATATGCTTGGCAAGACTGTTACTAGCAAGTAGTCCGAGCTTATATTACTGTTTTCTGGAGCTTTCTTTCTTCTGGTTGTTTATCATAAAACTTCTCCACAGCTACTTATTGATGCCAGAACAGAAAATTACTTTCATTTTGAGATGCACTAGGAACTTGAATGCATTGAAATTAGAACTATAAAACTAGAAATTGAAAATAATTATTAAAATTCCTATTCTAAAATCATGCAAGCCTTAGATGGAGCGTGAAATGGATTTGCTTGCCAGTTGACAAAAGATTGTGGATGCCCAACTGCCATAACGATGACATGATTCAGACGGTCAGAAATAGATCAGAGATTATTCATAGAGCTACCAGATTCTTCAAAAGAACGGTGGATTTATAGACTTTTAGGTGGAAAAATGAATTATAAATCATTCTTTAGAACTAGAGATTTGATTTAGAGTTAACTAGTTGGATTGATTAGTTAACTCAATTGTTTAGTCAACTACCTTGACTGACCAGTTAATTAAGTCTGATTGATCAGTCAACTGACTTGATTGTTCAATCAACTAATTTGATTGAAAGTTACTTGATCAACTAATTAGTTAAGTAATTTAATTGATGAGTGAAAAGGGGAACTGACTAAATTGAAATAAGTGAAATGTGGGTGAAGATAATTAGGATTATTTAGTATTTTAATTGGATATCGTGCAAGGATTAATTATTAACCAATTAACTAGTCATGGGGTGATATAAATGTAAATGAAGTTAATTAATTAATATAATGTAATCAATTAATTGACAAAATTAATTAACATGGGACAAGATGATGAAGTCTACAAAATTAGTCGATTGACAAAAGAATGATGATAAAATTAATAGGTTGGAATAATAGAGTTAGTTAACAACATGAGATTACAGCAAAGTAAAGGTGGTGAAGCCTAGGTGTCTACAAAACTAAAAACAAATAAGTCATCATACTGCATGGAATATTGGTTATAATTGATAAATATAAGAAATGAGCTG
>VDFB02081747.1:0-20134 GCA_007258455.2 Sequoia sempervirens
TAAACATTCGACAGAAGATGAAATGATGAATGTGCACAAAGAACGAGAAAGCAAAATTGAAAATTCATGAAAATTTTCTAACACTGGCAAGTTTGGGCGCCCCTGTTGAAGAAAGGCGCCCACCTTTTTAGGGCATCATATGATAAATTAGGGTTTCAAGCCTCCAGTCAAACTTCCTCACTTTTCTGTCGGCTTCGCAGTGGATCCAGCAGTGCAGTCATCAGGCGATTCAGTCACCCGGAATTCAAAGCTAAACAGGGGAGATCCGCACTGGAGTCAGAACGAGGAAAGTTGAAAATGTTGAAAATTTGACTAAGTGTTGAGTAAATGGGTGCCCCCGTTGAAGAAGGGCGCCCAAGCTTTCAGGAGGTGAAACGAATGAATTTGCAGATAAGGCTCTAACGAAATCTCTTCTCGATTGATCCAGCTTTCCAGTGAGACACTTAGCACAGCAACCGGAGTTCGCAGTCACCAGATACGAGGAGCTGAAAGTAGGGTCCGACAAAGGATGAGAACCAAGATTCAGAAGCAAACACAGAAAATCAAAAAAATAAAACTAACTCTGGTGAAAGTGGGTGCCCCCAGTCAAGAAGGGCACCCAAACTTTTGGGGGCCTTAAAATCATTATTTGATGAAGATCGTTCCAGAAGACCCCTCTTCATTCTTCGTCAGCTTCGCGATGAGCATAACATCCAGTCAATCCGACGTCCGAAGCTCCAGATTCAATAAGATCGTCTGTAGAAGGGATTTAATGAAGAAATTTGAAAGTTATGAAAATGGCCATCTCTGGGTGAAATGGGCGCCCCTGGAAGGAAAAGGCTCCCATGAATTCGGAGGTCGAGATGAAGTCTTTCGCCAAAGATGCCTCCAGTACATCTTTCTTAGAATCAGTCATGCTCCGCCGTGAAACCTTCAGCTCGCCTGTCGGATCATTCTGCAAACGGGAAATCAGAGGCGAAGTAGCATGTCAAAATGAAGGAAAGTTGAAAATGTTAAAATTTTGGCTAACACTGGATAAAGTAGGCGCCCTTGGTGAAGAAGGGCGCCCAAATTCTCATGCCTTAGAGAAATTTTTGAGGTTTTCAAAATTTTCAAAATTTGCAAGTGGAGAATGGTGTCCAAGTTCAAGAAAGCTGAGTTTTAGGGTTTTGGAAATAAAAGCAAAGAAAGCAAAACCTAATCCAAAGCCCTAAAGTCTATTTAACATCATTCTTTCATGTATTTTTCATTATTTTTGTAGGTAGCATCCAGAGGAGAAAGTTGGAGCAGCAAGTTTGAAGAATTTTTTGTGATTCAAGAATCCATCCTTGCTGGTTTTACATCAGATTTTTCAAACCAGCAAGCATAAACCCTGTTTTTCAAGCTTTTGTTCCTAAAACAATTTTTCTGCTGTATTAAGGCTTCTTCAATTTTTTTCCCCGTTTCTCACCCCTATTTTTGTTTCAATTCTAAAGAATTTTTCTAAGAACTTCATCAGTTGCAGCAAGTGCTTTATTTTGCATGTCGTTGAAAACCTCGCATTCAAATTTCAACCATCCGTCCTTTTCCAATCAGGGGCTTTTGAAGAAACCATATCGCGAACTCTTTTCAAGAAAAGTTCAAAAATCTAGGGTTACCGCTTTTTTCTGATCAAACGTCAGGTTTTGCAAAATCCAATCAATTGGGTCCATTTCTAATCTTGTTTTGAACAAAACCTAAATGCTAGCTTTTTCGAAAATTGAAGAAATTAGGGTTTGTTGCTTTTTAGGCAAAATTCAAAATTTTCAAAACGGACGATTCGGGTTGTTCTAAATGATATTCAACAAAACCTACACCTCAGAAAAAATTTCTCAAAAAATTGTCCGTTGGAGCACAAAAATCAGCATTCTAAAAATAGAAATTGTTCAAGACTTGTCTGAACCAAGGCAAGTTTACAGTCATTCTTCGAGTTTTCTGAAATGGAGTACACTCCTAATGTTTTCAAGTCCAAATCAGTCCTCTTTCACAATTATATCAAACAAATGGTGACGTGTGACTTGCATCATGTCAAGCCGTGTTCATGTACATTCCTTGAGAGAGCAGGCAACACTTCAATCAAGAACCTGGGACATTCTGGACTCCTCGCAGCAATGTCAATTCCTATATCAGTTCAGAGCCTTGAGTTCGTAATCACTTGCATTAAGCATTACAACCCGGCTACTAAGGAGATCCAGTCAGCAGACAGTAGATTGATTTGCAGTCTAAAGCCTGATATGGTCGAAAGGTGTTTTTCCATTCCCCCGTGGCCTGAAAGCATAACTCTCTCAAAGGGTGAATGCAAAAGGATGTGGAATATGCATAAAGATAAATATAGCAAGAAGATTGCACAGAGATGGATGAAAGAAAAACATAAAACATTGCCCAAGAATGTCGAGCGAGCGCAGTTCAAGGACGAAGTTGCCATCATCATCACTTTGCTCAACAGGGTCACTGGCTCAAAAGATGCCACCAAGTTCCAACCTTGGATGTTTTATGCCATACCTCACGTCATGAAGAAGACCGAATTCTATGATTGGCCTACTTTGATTAATGACTGCCTACATCAGCAAATAACAGAATACTTCCAGTTTCATGTATTCCACATGGTGTCATACCTAGTCTACCTGGTGGCCTATCAAGGTCAATTCAGAGGGTTGAACACCGAGGGATCGTTGAGCGTACAACACATATATAACTATTATCCCCAGCTGGAATTCATAAAGTCGTTGCACCACTACAAAGGGGTGAACGAGGCATTCTTGATGTACACAATACGGGACTTAGGACAACGTCAACCGTAACGCCCCGCATCTCTTCGCTTCGCCGTGGCAATGGCCAAATGGGCGGATTGGTTTATACAATTTCCTACCTTTACCTATCTCAGGGTCTATGGTTATTCAGGTGCCTCGCTCATGTTGCCAAGGTATCCGTCAGATGAGGTCATCTTCATGGAATTCTTGAGGCAGGCTCACGGTGTCCACACAGTCTTCAGGAATAGAAAGAAACCCTCTCTTCACTTTCCATTAGGGTTGGGTATTTATACATGCAAGACTGCTGCAGATGCCAGGACAATTGGAGAAGAGTTAGATAAATTCGGCCTCAAGTCCTACAGCGAGAGGCGATCATTTGATCCTCATGGTGTTTACGCTGGCCGATTGGAGAAGAACTATAATCACATAGCCACACTTGAAGATTTTTGGGCTAACTGTGCAGATGAGTTTGAAGTGCGGAGACGTAGTTACAGCAGGCTCACTCTCCATCAGATGAAAGACTGCTTAAATGAAGATCTAGAAGGGCTCTCTGATGATGATGAAGATGTGCTTCTCCCAATGTACACTTAGAAACGAATTGAAGATCAGCCTCTTCCGCAAGTTAACTGGGCGAACAAGGAATCTCTTTTAGTCGAAGACAGAACAAGACAAGTCATTGAGCATAGTAAGGTTTTCTTAGTGCTTAAAAGGAAGAACTCCATTCCAGTAGCAGAGCCGCCAAGGATAATTCCCTCTTCTTCCAGAGCACAGTCGAAGGGAAAGGGTAAAAATCAGTCTCAAGATGGCGTCAAAGGTTGTAGATCAAATAAAAATGTAAAAAGAAGGTTGGATTTCTCAGGCATAGTCATATAGGAGCAGCCTACAGTTGATTTAGAAGTTCCTCCTAACGAGCCCGTACCTCAAAATGAAGCAGAGGAGCCACCTTCAACACATGTTTCGGTACCTTTGACAGGTTCTACACCAATTCACATTGATCTTGATATCAAAGATGATGAAGAGATTGCAGCAGTACCTCCTGAGGAAGTTAGTAAAGATACTACTGTGTCTTGGCTTGAGAACTCCTTAGGAAGGGTTAGGAGAAGGCCTTCATATCAAGTGAGTGTTGATGATCTCAATAACATCTATCAGGAACCTCCTAAGAAGAAGGCAAAGAAGCAAGTTCACTTTGATAGGAATCCTAATAACGAGATAGTCATGGAGACTGCAGTGCCCCCAGAAGACAAGAACAGGGATGAGGTGAATATGGATGATTTCGTCATGGTCAAGGCTAATCTCGGTAGAAATACCAGACATGGAGATTTGAGTCTCTTCAAAGTTGTATCCGAAAACCTTCAAGAAAGAGTGCTTAAAGATGGGGAAGACAAGGCAGCCCTCAAGGCTGAAAATCAACAGCTCAGGCTTTTTATTTCTAACCTTGTCCATGGTTCTTCACAAACAACCCAGTTGCTGCCCCAGGTCTTGGAGACACCAGCTGATCACCATCAGTTAAGACAGCTGGTCATATGTGGGAAAGAGACTCAGGAGTGGATCGAGAGTTTCATTATCAGAGGAAGGGAGATCTTGGCACAGATGTTCCAGTTAAGGGAAGGCGCTCATAAGCTACGTTAAGGTATCCAAGGATTTGAATAGACACTGGCTAAAGTAAAACCGAGACATGAGATTATCATTGCTGATTTAGACACGGCTTACAGTTCAGCAGTTTCAAGAGAACACAAGAAACAAATCCTTGCCTAGAGAGAGCGTCATATTTTCAAACTTAAAACCTATGAGAGGATATCTGAAGAATTCATCACCTACAGACAAAGGGTGGTTGAAGCTCTTCTTTTCATCAGCGAATTCGTCATAGAGATCCCTTCTCAATACAGTCTTGAAGATGGTTCCTACGTCCGGCTTGAGGAAGTGCAAAATCAGTTCCGCAATATTGTTCGCAGCCTTCTAAAACCCGCTTAAGGGCGGATAGGCCATTTCAAGTTGATGTCAACAAAGTTCGGCAAAGCGCTACTGAGGTCGGTGATTTCAGATCTATTGCAGACAGCGAAGATATTTTTGAAAAGCGGTTTTGCTGTTGATGGCATAGATGCACTAACCGATTAATAACAATTCTAACTTCCTAGCTGGATGTGATCGAAGGCTTTAAAGTGCCTTTCTTCTAGAAGCTTTCTTCCGCTTTCTTTCTATTCTTGGAATAATCCTTATCCATTCTTTGAGGATAGAAAGAAGATAAGATGTATTAGTTGGCGCTTTCCGCTTTTTTCCTCGCTTAGGTTTTATCTTTCTAGATTTAGAAATAAAGCTTGCTTGCTGAGCAAGCCTTAGATTGTGAAAGCAAGGAGATTTTAGGGTTCCCTACTCCTCTGCTTGCCTATAAATAAGAGCCTTTGCTCATTAGTTTTCTTTTAACGGTTATTGTGTTAGCAAATTGTGAGCCTGTATTGCAGCAAGTTGTTATCTCGCCTACCAATTCTAGGTTAGAACTGTATTAGTGAGAACAAAACACCGAGCCTATTGTGCCTTCTATTTGTTGCTCAAGTATTGTTCATTTGTGTTGTAGATAAGCAAATTGTTGAGCCTCTTTAGCCAAATAAGTTGCATCGTTGCTTTTATTGTGTTAAGAATAAGTTTGCAAGCCTCTTTAGCTGCAATTTCTTGTTCAAGGCATGTTAGAAGTGAGCTTTGTTTCAGAGATTTGAGTAATAAAATCATGAGCCTCTTTTTCCTTGGTCCAAAATCTCAGATTTCCGTTATCTATGTTCTACTTTTATGATCTTTATTTCAGCTTGCAGTGAAGTGTGTAGGTGTTCATTGAAAGAGAGATTATTGAAGTATTTTTGTCAGAAAATCTACCTTGTTAATTTCTAACTTCTCTTGCTCTGCTATTACTTGAGAGGTTAGGAACGTCTTTAGTTTAAGTTAGTCGTAGTTGAACTTCTTTATATCGTAAAATCGGCGTTTGTGTTTAAAAAACCTTGTGCTCTAAGCTGATCAAAAAGATAGGCAACTTAGTTTTTAGTTTACTTTCTTTCAAACACCATCAGCAAGAGGGAGCTTCCCCTCCTAATTTGAAGAGCAGTTTATCTGTGCATAGCTGTCCGTTTTCAAATCCGCATTCCAGAAGTGCAAATTTAAACACCAACACTTCTTCAGTTGTCCTAGTGAAGAAGAAAGATGGTACACTTCGCATGTGCATTGATTACAGAGTCCTGAATAAGAGGACCATCAAAAACAGGTACCCCATACCTCATGTAGATGAGCTTATTGACGAGCTCCATGGTGCCTGTTATTTCACGAAGATAGATTTGAGATCGGGATATCACCAGATTAGAGTCCGAAAGCAAGATGTTGAGAAGACTGCCTTCCGTTGTCATTGTGGACACTTCGAGTTTGTGGTGATGCCATTTGGGCTAACCAACGCCCCAGCGACATTTCAGTCCACCATGAACAGGGTCTTCCACTCACACCTGAGGAGATATGTACTTGTCTTCTTTGATGATATTCTGATTTATAGCAGGACTTGGCAGGGGCATTTGGCTCATTTGGATACAGTGCTCAGCATTTTTGAGAGGGAGTCCTTGTACGCCAAGGAGTCCAAGTGTGATTTGGGGATGACTGAGTTGTTATACTTAGGCCACATTATCAGTGCAGAGGGAGTGCGGATGGATCCTGAGAAGATCCGTGCTATCGTAGATTAGCCTACTCCAGCGAACCTTACACAGCTGCGAGGATTCCTTGGGTTCTGCGGTTTCTATCGCAGATTTGTGAATGGTTATTCACGCCATGCAGCACCTATGACGGATTTGTTGAAAAAAGGTGCATTCTGTTGGACTCCTGAGGCACAGGAGTGTTTTGTGAGGTTCAAGGAGCTGATGACTACGTGTCGGTGTTATGCTTTGCCAGTTCTGAAGCCTTTTGAGCTTCGGTGTGATGCCAGGGGAGGGCATTGTGGTCGCGGTCTTATGCGGGACAAGCGCAGTTGTTTATGAGCGAGGCTTTCGAGACCCGAAGAAGGCTTTACAGTATTTATGATAAGGAGATGCTGGCCATAATGCATGCCTTGGCCAAATTTAGGCAATATCTCGTGGGCAGTAAGTTTTGCATTAAAACTGACCACAACAATTTGAGGCATTTCCTGGGGTAGCGAGACCTAAATGATCGTCAGCAGAAGTGGGTGAGTAAGTTACAGGCATATGACTTTGATATCACCTACATCAAAGGTACCCAGAATGTTGTGGCTAACGCTCTCTCACGCCGGCCTTATCTGAGTTCTATGGTACATATTACAGAGGACTGGAGGCATTTGATTGTGGCAGAATATGCCAAGGAAACTTGGACATCTGGTATTGTGGAGGGATCGATGGTAGACACCAGGTACACACTTGTGAATGACTTGATCATTTACAAGGACAGGATTTTCTTGATCCCAGGGTCAGAGATGAAGAACACTATTATGCGATCCTTTCATGATGTACCCACTGCAGGACATCCCGGGTATTTTAAAACATACAGACAAATTCGGGAAAGGTTTACATGGAAGGGTCTTAAGGCAGATGTTCTTCAGTATGTGCGTGAGTGCCCTGTTTGTCAGCAGAACAAGCAGGAGAACACGTATCCAGCAGGATTATTGCAGCCACTTCCGATTCCTGATAGGAAGTGGGAATGCTTGTCAATGGATTTTATTACAGGCTTGCCTAAAGCCCAAGGACGGGATTGTATATATGTAGTTGTGGATCGGCTGACGAAGTACGCCCATTTCTTTCCGATCACCACCACTTACATAGCTACACAGGTAGCAGAGGTCTTCTTTCGTGAGGTTTTCAGACTACATGGGTTGCCTCGGAGCATAGTGAGCGACAGGGATAGTCGGTTCCTGAGTCACTTCTAGCAGGAGGTGTTCAAACTTTGTGGGACCGAGCTTACACCAAGCACCAATTACCACCCGCAGACCGATGGTCAGACGGAGATAGCGAATAAATGGGTGGAAGGTTACCTCAGGAACTACATTGCAGGGCAGCAAAAGGCGTGGGTCAAGTGGATATATTTGTGCGAGTATTGCTACAATACAACTTTCCACATGACCATTCAGATGTCCCCCTTCATGGCGTTGTACAGTTATGAGGTGCCTAGTTTTCTGGATTTGCTACTGAGCAACAGTAGAGTGCCGAGTGTTGGAGATTTATTGCAGGAGAGTCAGGACACTATGAGGGCTCTCAAGGAAAATATTGCTAAAGCACAGAATCAGCAGAAGCAGTACGCAGATCAGAAGAGGACAGAGAGATCTTTTGAGGTGGGAGACATGGTATATCTCATGTTGCAGCCCTACCGTCAGTCTACTCTTAGGAAGAGTGGTTCGGAGAAGCTTAAGCCGCAATATTATGGTCCTTTCAAGATTCTGAGGCGTGTTGGAGAGGTGGCTTATGAGCTAGAGCTTCCGGCGGATAGCAAGGTCCACAATGTTTTTCATGTGTCACGTCTCAATAAGGCATTGGGACACCGTGTGGTACCTTCAGCAGTTTTACCTCCCTTAGATGATGAGGGAAAATTGATCTTAGTACCTGAATCTATCCTCGAGTACAAAGAGAGACAGTTGCGCAAGAGGACTATCAGGGAATATTTGGTGAAATGGAGAGATTTACCAATGGAGGATGCTACGTGGGAGAGTGAGGAGATCTTGCAGCATCCGGAGTTAAGATTGCTTGAGGACAAGCAATTTCACGAGGGGCAGACTGTCATGTCCCCTTCCAGTTGACATCTCTCAGTACTTGAGATTAGCCTATTATGTGACCCTCATAGGCTGATAGTATGGATAGAGGGTCTAGTTGAGGCTTGGTTTGGTTCCTGCTGGCAAAATCTTTCAATTTGGCTTTCGTTCGGGGTCGTTCGGACATCAATTGCTTGACTTGCTATTTTTAGTAAGTAAAGTCACTCAACGGAGCACCCCTGCTATTTTTAGCAGTATGGTCTGGTCGTATGCAAATTCAATCACTTATTCTCCAACTTCAGACGGTTCGTTAATCAGACTTATTTTGAGGAAGATATTAATATTTATCTATCAAATTAAATATTAATCATTTTGAAGCTTATATTATAAAGTTATAATATTATTTAATATTATAACTTAAGTGATTTTTAAAGGGGTCGACCAACATAAAGAAGGGGGCCACTTTTCAATTATATTTTATAATTAAAAGTGCGTCGAGACTATGGAAATATTAAAAGTTAAAAATTCAACTTTATTTAAATGATGGCTTTTGAGGAAAAAGTCGACCCTCTTGAGAATATAAGGATTTTTCATTGTGAAGAGCTCATTATGTTATGAAATCGACTTTTGATCAAGTATTCTTCCAGAGAACGGAGCCAAGGGTTTCAGTTATCTTTTTGGCATTGGAGAACGAGCCATCTTCAATGTTGCAGTTCAGAGGCTATGAAATATCAGCTGATTTATTGCTTGTCAGAGAGGTAGCTTCATTTAGAGGTTATCACAGAACTTATTCAGAGATTTATCTTCAGGGTTTTTGGTTTGGAATCCATCAGGAAGGGTTCTTCTTTTTAGGCGCCTATTTTCTAAACTCCAGGCAAATTTAATAAGGGCCGTACGGATTTCTTTGTTGCTGCTGGGGCCGTACATCTGCTGCTACAGGGTCGTACCTTCAAGAAAAGGCTGTACTTTTCAGCCTTGGGCAAATCGCCTTATTCTTTGGTTTTCTGACTTCACCCTTTTGGGCGCCTACACCTTTGGATCCTTTTCCAGGCATCTGACGGCGGGAGAAGAGGAAATCTATGATGTCCGTACCATTTCAATAATATCACAGGCTGCTGCAAAATCAGGTTTTTTTCATCAAAAAGTTGTTGCTTTTTACTTTGCATGTGATCCGATCTTATTTGTATTCAGCATAAGAGATCAATAAACATTCTGGCATCTATATATCTGGTAGTTTCCATCGTTTCTAGTAGTGTAATATTTAATTTAATTTTTATATGCAATTCCTTTCAAAATCGCGCTTCATTGGTTTATGCAAAAAAACACAAAAAAATCAAAAACGTTCGAAAACAAGAAAAAACAAGCAGATTCAGAAATTAGTGAGAACAGGGGTTTCTACAGCAAGTGTAAAAGTTGAAAATCCAAGAAAGAGACTTAACACTAGTGATCATGGACGCCCTAGGTAGCTAGGGACGCCTAGCTTTTTGAGGGGTCAAATAATGTTTTTATCCAAAGTTGCCTCCAGGATAATCTTCTCAGAATCAGTCAGGCTCCATGATAGATCATTCTACCAAATCATGGGGATTCACCGAGCGTCTAGAAATCGAGATCAAACCAAGGGTAAAATCAAGCAAAAAAATTGAAAATAGTGAAAAAATGGCTAATTCTGGAGAGGAAAATCGCCCCAGAAGGAGATTGGCGCCCAAGGCACAATGCCTTAGTCAATTTTTTCAAGTTTTATCTTTCAACATTAGAAAGTGTCCAAGTTTGATGCACCTGCTCAAGATTGGCTTCAAGAAGTTTCAAAGCTAGAGAATGAAAGCAGATTTTTCTCAACCTCAACTTATTTAAGAGAGATTTTGTCTTTCATTATTCATTATTGCAGGTTGGCGTCTAGAGCAAGAATATTTTCCCTTTTCTCTCAACGAAGATTTGAAGACTCAAATGACATGCTTTTTCGGTGTTCTTCGTGGTTTCGAGATCAGTGAGCAAGCAGGAACACTTTTTTGTGCTCCAAACTTCTAGGGCATTGCTTTTTTCGAAACAACCACTCAACTTTTTCTATTTCTGATCACATAGGTCTCTCTGCTTTTTCATCCTCTTGAACATTGAAAAAAAAATTCCTCTTCTAAAAACTACTTTTTGGCCACTTTTTTAGGATGTATTTAGCTTTTTCAATTTCTAAGCATCTGGGTTTCTCCGGAACGTGATTTTCTACAAAACCCAGGTCGCAGCTAGTTTTGGAGAAATTGCTTTTTCAAGGCAAATCAATATTCTATTTTCAGCAGCACTCTCCACTTAAAATCAAGAAACAAATCAGTTTTTTGGCGGATGTGGACGAGATTTAAAGTAGCAGTCATCTAGAAGCTTTCTTCCAGCTTTCTTTCTATTCTTGTCTCAATTCTTATCCACTCTTTGAAGAAGAGAAAGAAAACAAGGTTGAAATAGTTTGGCATTTCCTATTTTCATGCTTTCTTAGGTGGTTAGATGTTTATCTTCTTTTGTTTTAGAAATAAAGCGCTTGCGTGTTGGCAAGCTGAGTTGTAAAAGCAAGGGGATTGTAGGGTTCCCTACCTCTTACTTGTCTATAAGTAAGAGCGTTTGCTCATTGTTTTTCTTAACCGTACTTGTGATAACAAATTGCTGAGCCTCTTTTTCCTGCAAGTTGTTGTTTAGTTGCTGTTCACTTTGTGTAAGAACAAGTTTGCAAGTCTCTTTTAGCAGCAAGTTCTTGTTCAATGCATGTATCTTGTGTAATATTTGTTCCTGAGATTTGAGAAATAAAGTCCTGTGACTATTTTTCCCTGATATAATGTCTCAAATTTTTGTTTATTGTGTTATGCTTATATGATCTCTATTTTCATCTTGCATTGAAAGTAAGTAGATGTATGTTGAAGAGTTTATTTAAGTATTTTGTCAGAGAATCAAACTTTGTCCATTTCTAATTCTTTTGCTCTGCATTTACTTGAAAAATTAGAAACGTCATTAGAGTAGGCTAGTCGTAGTTGAAATTCCAAAACAGAAAATCTCATCTACGATGTTTGAGTTTTATAACCTTGTGCTCTTAGCTGAACCAAAAAAGATAGGCAAATTAGATTTAATTTACTTTCTTGAACACCATCATCAAAGAAGGAGTTTCCTCTTCTAATTCAAAGAGCAGTTTATCTGTGCATAGCTGTCCGTTTCTAATTCACATTCCAGAGGTGCGAATTAAAACACCAATAGACTTCTACCTTTAATCTCACTGACGAGTCCTGAGCATAGTTCCAATTGGGTCAGGCTGCCTTTGCTGTGAGTACTTTGAACTTTCAGCCAATAACTTATTTGAATATTTCACTTTGAAATGGATTTCAATTTTCAGCTACTATGATAATTCATGAATGATCATTGATATTCAAATTATTATATTTTGATTTTGTCATTTTGATTTATGATTCAACAATTTAAATTGGACCTTGTCATTGTTTAGTTTAAGACCCTAAGTTATGACTAATGATTATCAATTTGAATTATAACTTATAAGTTGCCTGTATATTTTTTTTTATATAATCTATAGACTATACTTATTTGTTTATTAAAATATATTATCATATAGCTGTCCCCTCACCATCCCCCTACCATTCCCAAAAAAATTGGAATATTTTTGCCAATCCTGGAAACTCAGAATATCACTGAAAAACTCTTCTATACTTTTGCATAAGCTCCCTTTGTCTACTGCTCTACAGTTTTAGTCTATTTCTTCAATGACTTGCAATAGCCAATGGTGACATAACTGAAGTCATGTGCTTTAATTTTCATTGTTTACTGGCTTAGCTCATGTCACATACTGCTCCCCATTGTCAACGCTTTCATAAGCCTTAGTTCAAAGTTGCACGTTTGGCATGTTTCTATTGCATCAAGTGGAATGTCCTCTTTAAGCAATTATTTTCTAGCACTTTACTTTTGCCTATTGTTCACTAACCATTGATCTTGGAGATTGATCCCATTTATTTTCCCATAGTTAATAGTTTATGCTTTTATATCATGTGCAGTGGCATTTTACTATTGGTTCAAGATATCATAAAATGGGCTCGTAGTCTTTTGTTTACCACCTATGGAAAGCTACATGGAATATTCTTATTGGGTTGTTAAAGAATGCCCTCATTAGACAATTTTCTTCAAGCATATTTGTTGGCCATTGATCTAACACTTCAATCAATGCTAACCTTTAATGTCTTTGAATGTCAATACCTCCAACCATGTATTAACAACAAGGCTTTTGTCACTTAATGTCACCATTTTTCATTGGCCATCAAGGTAAGGGTAAAATACACCAAGGCACTCTTGTTCCAAGAAGACAAATAAAGCAATAACACTTGACTTTTAATGTACTCTGTTGTACCCCAAAATTAAAATTTTTGTTACACTTAGACATCTTGAAGAAATGAGTAAAAGTCTTGTCAAATCAGTCAAAAAGGTCAAAATTTGGGTGTGCATGTCTTGCATGAGGGGTTAAAACGCAAAAGTTTCAATTTCTGACGATCTGGGTCTGCTAAGAACAGCTTAACCTACAAAACCCAGATCTCAGTTTTTCATCCCTAAAATTTAGGAAAACTGCTATTTTTAGAAATTTTCTCGAAATTGTAACGTTTTCTGGGTTTTTCGGGTTTCTTCGAAACGAGATCACAAAATTTTCAAAAATAGAAAATTTCTAAAAATAGAAAGTTGGTCCGACAGGGTCCAAACTGATTTTGATTGGTTCAAAATACTTCCATATCAGGCTGGTGCAGTCAGAATCTCAAAATAATCAGTTTTTCCCTACTGGGTCTAATCTGCTTTTTCAGAAGCGTATCTGGAGCTCCGAGGTCATCAATGGAGGTCATTCGGCTGCCAAGCGTCAAAATCAACACTCAGGCGTTCAACAGAAGATGAAATGATGAACTTGCACGGAGAACGAAGATGAAGTTGAAAAATGATAAAATTTTCTAACACTGGTGACTTTGGGCGCCCCTGTTGAAGAAAGGCGCCCATCTTTTTAGGGCACCAAATGTCAGAATTAGGGTTTGTGCCTCCAGTCAATGTTGCTCAGTTCTCTGTCAGCTTCGCAACGAATTCAACGGCGTAGTCATCAGGCGATCCAGTCATCCGGAATTCAAAGCTGAATAGGGAGGTTCCAAATAGATGTCAGAACGAGAATTTAAAAAGATCAAAAATTGACTAAGTGTTGAGATTTTGGGCGCCCCTGGTCAAGAAGGGCGCCCAGCTTTTTGAAGGCCCTGATTCAGCCGTTAGGGTTTGAGAATATGCTTGTTCTTTTCAGAGCTCAGCCAGCTTCGACGTGCCTGTCTCCGTCAGATCATCCGACTGCTCAATCTTCAGCAAATTCAGATCAAAGATGAACATACAGAACGAAGTCTTCAAACTCTGAAATTTGAAAATCAGTAAAATGGCTAAGTCTGGAGGAAGTGGGCGCCCCAGGTGAAGAAGGGCGCCCAAGCTTTTAGGGGTCCCAACAGATAAATTTGCAGACGAGTGTCTAACGAGATCTCTTCACAATTGATCCAGCTTTACAACGAGATACTCAGCACGCCTAACGGAGCTCGCAGTCGCCAGATTCAAAGAGCTGAACAGAAGGTCCGATGAGAATTGAAAAGAGAGATCTAAAAGCAAAGGTGAAAAAGGTGAAAAATAAAAGTGTTGGTAAAGTGGGCGCCCCCAGTCAAGATGGGCGCCCAAACTTTTGAAGGGTTAAAATTCACTTTTTGGCGAAATCTTTTCTAGAAGACCCCTTCTAATATCTCGTTAGCTCCGCGATGAGCATGAAAGGCAGTTGATCCGACGTCTGGAGCTCCAGGTTCAAAAAAGATCATCTGTAGGAGAAGTGTCAATGAAGAAACTGAAAATCATGAAAAAATGGCTAACACTGTGAAAGTTCGGAGCCCCTCGAAGGAAAAGGCTCCCATGAATTCAGAGGTCAAGATCAAGTTTTTAGCCAAAGGCTCCTCCAGAACATCCTTCTCAGTTTCAGTTAGGCTCCGTCGTGAACCACTCAGCTCGCCTGTCGGGTTGGGCTGTCAACGAGAAATCAGTGGCGAAGTAGCATGTTAAAATGGAGAAAAGTTGAAAAAGTCAAATTTTTGACTAACACTGGTGAAAATAAGCGCCCCTCTTGGAGAAAGGCGCCCAAAGTTTCATGACTTAGAAAATTTTCATAGAATTTTTGAAATTTTCAAGATTGCAAAAGAAGAAAGAGGCCTCCAAGTTCAATGAAGCTGAGATTTAGGGTTTTGGAGATAAAAGCAAAAGAAAGCAAAGTAAAGACAAAACCCTAAGTCTATTTAACATCTTTCTTTTATGTTATTTTCATTATTTTTGCAGGTAGCCTTCAAGGGAGAAAGTTGGAGCAGCAAGTTTGAAGAATTTTTGTGATTCAAGAATCCATAGTTGCTGGTTTTACATCAGATTTTTCAGGCCAGCAAGCATAAACCCTTGCTTTTTCAAGCTTTTTCATCCAGAAGATCAAACTTTTCAAGAAGAAGACCAAGGCATTCCATTTTTCAATCATCTGGGTCTTTTCTCTTCAATCTTCTGAAGGAAATTTTCAAGAACTTCGTCAAGTTGCAGCAGTGCTTTTATTTTTGCATGTCAGGGAAAACCTCAGTGCTTTCAAATTTCAACCATCTGGGTCCTTTCCAATCAGTCTTCTGAAGAAAACCCATATCACAGCTTTTTTCAAGAAAATTTTGAAACCTAGGGTTGGCTGCTTTTTCGATCAAACGTCAGTGTTTTTCATATCTGATCAACTGGGTCCATTTCTAATTGTATTCTGAACAAAACCCAGGTGCCAGCTTTTTCGGTGAAAAATTGAAGAAATTAGGGTTTGCTGCTTTTTCAGTCAAAATTCAAGATTTTCAAAAACGGACGATCTGGGTTGTCTTGCAACGAAATTCTGAGCAAAACCCATATCTCAGAAAAATTTCTAAAAATTTGTCCGTTTGAAGGCTAAAAAACCAGCATTCTAAAAATAGAAAGTTGTTCAAGACTTGTCTGAACATAGGCGAGTTTACAGTCATTCTTCAAGGTTTTCAATATGGAGTACACTCCCCTCGAGTTTGAGACCGAATCAGCACTACGTCAAAACTTCATCATCTCAGCTGAAGAACACGAGAGGTGTGATATGAGAAAGAGGAAAGGTATCGGAAAAGAGTGTTGCAATACTCTTCTGATGGAAATCAAGAGAGGTGTCAGAAGCATAAAGTTGCAGAGCCGCCAAGTTATCAATTAGTGAGTCATCTTTTTGGGCAGCGATGTTTTGCAAGAATAGAACTCATAAAACAGTTGAAGAAGTGAAAGATTCTCTAAGGGCAAAGAGATCTTGGAGAATCAGAATATTGCCTTAGTTGGCATAGATGCACCGAACCGGGACACAATTTCCAATTTTCTAGCGGATGAGATCGAGCTTTAAAGCAGCTTTCTTCTAGAAGCTTTCTTTCCCGCTTTCTTTCTATTCTTGGAATGATCCTTATCCATTCTTTGAGGATAGAAAGAAGATAAAATGTAATAGTTGGCGTTTCCCGCTTTTTCTGCTTTCTAGGGTTTTAGTTGTTATCTTCTTTCTAGATTTAGTAATAAAGCTTGCTTGCTGAGCAAGCCCTAGATTGTGAAAGCAAGGAGATTTTAGGGTTCCCTACTCCTCTGCTTCTCTATAAATAAGAGCCTTTGCTCATTTAGTTTCTTTAACGATTATTGTGTTAGCAAATTGTGAGCCTGTATTGCAGCAAGTTGTTATTCAATTTCAGTTCAATTGTGTTGTGATAAGCAAATTGTTGAGCCTCTTTAGCCAACAAGGAGTTAGTGTGATTGCTGTTTCTATTGTGTAAGAGCAAGATTGCAAGCCTCTTTAGCTGCAATTTCTTGTTCTAGGCATGTTAGAAGTGAGCTTTGTTCCAGAAGTTTGAGTAATAAAATCATGAGCCTCCTTTGCCTTGATCCAAAATCTCAGATTTCCGTTATTTGTGTTATGCTTCTATGATCTCGATTTCAGCTTGCATTGAAGTGTGTAGATGTTTGTTGAGAAAGAGTTTATCGAAGTATTTTGTCAGAAAATCTACCTTGTTCATTTCTAGTTTCTCTTGCTCTGCTTATTACTTGAGAAGTTAGGAACGTCTTTAGTTTAAGTTAGTCGTAGTTGAAGTTCTTAAACCAGAAAATCTCAGCTGCGGCGTTTGTGTTTTATAAACCTTGTGCTCTAAGCTGATCAAAAAGATAGGCAACTTAGTTTTAGTTTACTTTCTTGAATACCATCAGCAAGAGGGAGCTTCCCCTCCTAATTTGAAGAGCAGTTTATCTGTGCATAGCTGTCCGTTTTCAAATCCGCATTCCAGAGGTGCGAATTTAAACGCCAACAGTTTTCTGGCGCCCACCGTGGGGCACGAGGCATAAAACAACAAAGAAAGCTTAGGCTTTATGTCACGGGTATGACTATCTGGCACCCTATTGCTTGATTCAGCAGAAGCAATGGGTGATAACAACAATAATGCTGGAAGGAACATGAGACGTCCACCCCCATTACCTTGGGGTAACATCATTGGACCTTTGGCTTTGCAGGAACATCATGAATTGCCTAAGGGGTCGAGGAAGCACTTTCCACGGTTTCATGGCGACGGAACCCAACATCCTGATGATCATCTTTCAGCCTTCTCAACGGCCTGTGCCATCTTGCACGTGGAACATGAAGACATCGCAGTGCGTCTCTTTGTGGAGACTCTTATTGAAAATGCTGCTGATTGGTTCAGTCACTTAGAGCCGGGTATTATCACAAGCTGGGCGACTATGATCGAGAAATTCTTGGCGAGATTCAAGCCCGCTGAAGACAGTCATCTATTGTTTGCCCAACTTGCAAATTCAAAGATGGAGAGCAACGAGCCCATGAGGGAGTTTGTAGCAAGATTTAATCGTCTTGTTACACGGATTTCTTCTACACTTAATCCATCACCGGAGATTCTAATGAGTTGCTTCATAAATGCTCTTCCATCAGAGATAGCCTTCTTCTTGAAGACGGCAAAAGAAACAGAATTGACGAATGCACAAAGGCACGCCATTGAGCTGGAAGATAATATGATCATTTCTGGCATAATGAAGAAGGATTCAATCAGGCCTCTAGTTCAGAGTTCTGCAGATCCACTGCTACAGAAGGTAGCCAATGAAGAGCTTGCACTACCACCACCACAGTATCAACTGCAACAACAGTATCAACCTCAGCAACTGTATCAACCAAGGAGAAATGATTTTCAGCCTTACAATAGTTACAAGCCGCAGTTGCCAACACCTCCAACAAGACAAAAAGTTGAAGCTGCACCACAAGCAGTATTTTGTTCCTTTCATGATACCGATGAACATGCCGGTTCTACATGTCCTGAGAACTTAAGAATGAATCAGATTATGGGATATGTTGATACTGCACCCAGTTCCAGTTTCGTCCCAACACCAAGTTCGAATGTTGTCTCACCACAGACGGACAACTTCGATGGCGACTCCGCAGCGGGATATTTTGAACCCGTTATTGAAGAAAAAGAAGACCTCCGCCATTACTCTCTTGCAGCAAATCACAGAAGACACCCTTTGCCTGTGTTTACAAGTGCTTTGCACTTGCAAGCGCAGAAAGAGGAAGAAGAGAGATTGCAAACGCAAAAAGAAGAAAAGAGGAGAGCTAGAGAACAAGAGAATGCTAAAGTGGTTGCTCAAGACCCATCTCCAACCAAGTTTGACATTGTAGATGCCTTCATGAAGAACACGGTGCAGATTTCTCAGTTGGAATATCTTCGTGATCATCCTGAGCAGCTGGACAGAATAATACAACATGCGAAGAAAGAAGCTTCAATTCAGCCTACATTGCTCGAGCCATTTGTTCCAGTGAAAGAAAAGCCTAAACCTTTCTATGTATCTTTGTATATAGGAAGATTTAAGTTGAGCAATTGTATCATTGATTCAGGAGCCTCAGACAACGTAATGCCTCTACAAGTGATGAAGGCATTGGGACTCTCGTGCACAGAAACTCAGAACGAGTGCTATTCGCTTCAATCTGAGTCGGTACCATTGGTCGGACAAATGAAGGACACTCAAGTAAGGTTGGTGGCATGTCCAGAGAAAAGAATTGTGATGAATATCCTAGTGGCTGACATTCCACCTAGCTACGGGATGTTGTTGAGCCGAAGCTTCTGCAGAGATCTTGGTGGTGCAATGCAGTTAGATTGGTCGTCTGCAACTATTCCTATGGAGCAAGGCAGAATCAAGATAGAACCTGAACCCAAATCCCAGTTCATGGTGGTGAAAATCCCAAACCCCCCACCCCAAACCCTTCATCAAGCAGCAGGTCTCGGTAATTATGTGACGTTGTCAGAGACAGAAAGTGAAGACCAGAATGTTGCTAGTCCAGAAAAGAGACCGACAAAAGATGCAAATTTATGGACAATACAGTTTGATGGAGGTGGTTCTAATACAAAATCAGGGGCAGGGGAAGTGATCATCTCTCCTAAAGAACAATTGTACCCATTGTCATATGGCCTGCAATTGGAGTTTACTGAAGCTGAAAAAGAGGCGCTTTTATTAGGCCTCAAAAATGCCAAAGATATGGGAATTCAACTCCTATGTGTTAAAGGTGATGTAAAGTTGATCGATGAGCCAATTGAAGGGTATTTTCAGATCAGAAAGGATCATCTACGACATTATAGAAATCGGGTGTGGAACGCGATTGATTGGTTTGAAGAGATCGATGGCAAAGACATCTCAAAGATCAATGGTAAAGACATCCAAAAGATTGACAACAGAGAGATCTTGAAGATGAACGACAACAAAGTTGGTGACTCAACAGTACCTGATTCCTTATGTGCACCGTATTCTAACTTTTGTCAAAGTGTCTCTGGCTGGACGTATGAAGATATGAGAATCTTCATCCCTGAAGATTTGTCTCCTGCGATACCAAAGAGAAGAGAAGTAAAGCCTTTCAGGCAGAAAGGACATCTTTCAAAGGTGGAGTAAATCTTTGTAAATTATTTTTCTTTGTTTTTCGTGATGTGTTTTCCCTTTTCGTGATGTGTTCGATATGTTGTGTTTCCCCTTTCCGTAACAGTTTCGTCGTGTTTTAGGTGATTAGGAGTCTTGTTTTAGGTGATTTATAGGGAAGTCCAACTATTAGGTGATTTCTAGGAAGTCCGGTTATAGGTGATTAAGGAATGTCTTGCAAAATAGGTGATTAGGAAATGATGCTGACTCCGATGCCCAATGGACAAGGCACTGGTCTAAGCTTAAAACTCCAGAGATTCTATGGTTCTCCTATGCCGAAAGTATCCACCATGGTCCCCAAACAGAGCCAATGTTGTACCCCAAAATTAAAATTTTTGTTACACTTAGACATCTTGAAGAAATGAGTAAAAGTCTTGTCAAATCAGTCAAAAAGGTCAAAATTTGGGTGTGCATGTCTTGCATGAAAGGGGTTAAAGCATAAAGTTTCAATTTACGTGATGCAGATGCGCTGAAACGGCTTAACCTACAAAACCCGGATCTCAATTTTTCATCCCTTCGTTTTAGGAAAACTAATATTTTTAGAAATTTTCCAAAAAAATAGTAACTTTTTCTAGGTTTTTTTGGGTTTCTTTCGAAACAAATATTGGCAAAATTTACTAAAAATAGAAAG
>VDFB02081748.1:0-20163 GCA_007258455.2 Sequoia sempervirens
GAATTGGCAACAAAGAGAAGGCACCCAAACTCTTTGACAGAATGTCTCAAGAGAGATTTCAACTCGCGCAATGCATTGGATGCAGGACAAACACAAAATGGTTTGACAGATGAAGGCTGTTGGGTATTTTACAGATTCAAGACATTTATTTAATGCTGGTATTTACTTAACTATGCAGGGTAAAGGATGTTGTATTTGTTAAAACCTAAATGTGCTCATTAATAGAATCTTGGCCGTAATTTTCATTCTCTTTTACTAGACTCTTGTTAACTGGGTGCATTTCTAGGAGGAAGCATCGGTTAGAAGCCTTCCCCAATTGAAGATTTGTTTGCAGTTGGCTGAAACCCAACGTAGCAGGCAGGATACACACAAAATGGATTTAACCATGGTACTGTAAAAACAAAGGTAGAATATAAAAGACTGGGAAAATGACACAAAATGGATGTGACGTGCAACAGTTTACACTTGGATAAAGATGCTATAAGAATGCCACAATGATAGAGAAAAATTTAACGCAATGTTGATGACTGCACCATGGATTGCTTTGATTTCAATTTACATCTAAATAAATCTTTTACAAATTCTTGAGCATACTACAAATTTAATAAAACTGCTTCATTTCTTACAGTTGAGATAAAAATAAAAATGTAAAATTCTCCTAAAACCAAACCTGTAATAAAGCTGCAACAGTATCGAATGAATGCCAAAGCTTTGGAGCAAGATCTTGAAACAGCTCACGTTTCTTGGAGAGATCGAGGAGAGCATTTTACCTATGCTTAGGAATGGTAAGCTCCAACTCTAGCTGCTCTATTCTGTCCATTCTTCTGTCTTCTCCCAAAAGGGTGTGGTACCCCTCAATATTTCTTTATTTAAAGGCTTTAGAAGCTTTTAAGCAAAAGCTATTGGCAGGTGTAAAACCTGACTCGACAGCCTCATCCTTCTTGCCTGAACTTAAAATGGGAGCTTTTGAAACAAAGCATGGACATTCCCTAAAGAAATGTGCACTCGGTAACCCTCCTAACTTTCCAAACTTTGCTTATTTTCGAAGATTTCATAAGTGAGATGGATTCAGCATGAGATGGAAGGTTGTTCCCCATTCGGTCATAGTTGATACCAATAGAATTCCATTCTATTCCAGCCTCAGTTATATTCCCGTGTTGAATCACTAGATAGAAACAAAACATGACAAAAATCTCAAAGAACCATTAAATACCATGAAGAACCATTAAATACCGGTACATTTGTTATAAACCATAGCTGAACTACTAAAAGGGAAGCTCGCCTACCCACTGCCCACCTGTTCTCCCCCCCTACCAAGCATTGAAAAGAAAACCCCGGGATAACACCACTACCAGGACGATATGCATGTAGAAAATAGATGCACAGACAAGGCACGTGGATAGTTTGGAAGAATCCTACAAGGAGACACAGCCTCTTGGAATGTGATGACTGCCAGATATACCCCATGCAAAGTAGGACATGAAAACCTATACAGGGTACCCAAATTGGTTTTGATGTTTCTTATTTTATCATGCATGCATGCCAAAGGTAATTATATTTTGCTATAACTTGAAAACAATTACATTCTCTCTTCCATGTCCAAAACAATTTCATTAAAATAATTAACTCTATAGACACTAAATTACCCATAATCCATTTATCTATAATTGTAACCTAATACAAATAAATATATATAAATTATATTATTTCAGGATACTAAGAAGAGAATCATCTCAATACATATCAAATCAATAAGGAGAGAACAATAATGACACACCTATAAAAATATTAAAACAAAATACTAAAGAATATACATTTTGTTAATTAAAAATAAATTAAAAAAAATGTAATAACATATCAAATAAATGTCTCAAATACCAACTTGATCTCTACATGAAATAATAGTTATATACTAATGTTTTAAACCAAATGGTCTCTAAGACTAAATTGATAACATGATCATTATGATGATAATTAGATATGATAAATGATAATTAGATTTATCTAATTCATTATTTATATTTTTCCTTGCCCTAGTTTTGGTCAAGAAAAAGATAGGAAAACATATTACCTCTTGGGCACATAGACCATTTGTTTGTATCATTAAATTGAGCTATATTATTTACTTCCAATTTAATTTAGGTTACCAAATAAATCGAATTTAATGTAATTCAACATGATACACAAGTCAACCGAACGACTTACCCAAATGTCATGAAGGCCAAATGCGGAGAGGCACTACATCCTCCCCCCCTTAGCATCGACTTACTCTTGGAAGTCGCTCACAAGCAGAAGCACACTAATCCAACAAACTAATAGCTATTATCAACCATCATAATGACATTAAATAAACAAAAAAATAAAATGACTCAAAATGAAATGATATCATAAATGGAAATAGGACCACAAATAGGCGACATTGTCAAACGTAAAGACGGTGACAGACTAGGATGGGGGAATTTCTTGTCAACTCTGGTTTCCACATCATACCCATTGGGGATTGTAGGGCATGCTCAAACTTGACAAAGGCGGTGGAGTCACCGATGCGGTACACTATAACCACATCCAAACAAGATGTCGAGTACATATATATCAAATAACAAGCACCCCATGAGAGGAAATGACAGCATAGTAGTGCGCTCGTGAACGAGTGATGCTACACCGTTCCCCTCACCAAGACCTCAAACAACAATAACAACATTGAGTTCAATAATAACATCATCAAGTAACACCAGACACATCATAATCAACATCATAAAGCAATTATGAATCAATTGAATAACAACATAGTACTACATTAAGATGGAAAACATAACCAGTAAAATTCAAACACCATGTATCATCATATTAAAAACCTTTGAATAGAGTAACATAGTCATCCAAGCACACTAAATTGTCATCCAAACTAGTCAAATTGGTGAAATAATCACTATCATATTCTCATAGTTCACAACATAACATGAAAAGTATCAGAATAGTGACTCACACGAGAGAAATTAAATTCATACACAAGTTTTAATTATCATCTACACTAACTGCTAATCATGACCCTAAAGCAAAAGATAGTGAGCTAAAATTAACATTACAGTTAAGAATCACTAACTACATATAAAGGATTCTACAAATGTACTTATTTTGGATATATTTCTTTAACTATTTATCAACTAAAGTATAAAAATATGATCAAAGCAATACTTTAAAAGTTATCAAGATTATATGTCGATCAATAAAGCTACGAGTAATTCAAAAACAAACTAGTTGATAAAAATATTAACCAGTACGACTTAACATGATATTAGTGCATGAATTTAAGACCAATTATTTCACAATGCTAATAATTTTTCCATAATGATGATCTAGGAAATCCTACTATGATAACCCATGTCACAACAAATTAATACATTTACCACAATAATCTAAGAACTTCAGTTCTTGAAAAGATTAACTAAAACTTGTCTAAATTACATCCTAAAGTTTTACCCATAATCCAACACTTCACACAGTAATCACATTATAAGCAACATCATAAAGTCATCACAAATCCATACATCACAAGCATAGACAAGTTTATGTGATAAACATAACTGATTTAATCCACTCACAACTTCAATCTCCACGCAACAATATAACATATGCATTGTTAACGAGTGTCAAGGACCTCAAATTAGATAACATGTCATCCAACCCAAGTCAAAATGGTGGGACAATCACCAAAAAGAGTCACAACAATCAAGTGAGGGTGACAGAAGACAACAACGCAAGCTGAAAAGTCAAATTATATGACAAATTTTACACCCTTTCATAACAAAAGCACAATTTAACACATCATATTTACACAAATTTCTAGGTTGGAACACTCATTTTTCCACATACACACACAAAATTATATCACCAAAAGTCACATCTCAAGAAAAAAAACAAAGGTCCATAATGCATCCCCAATAGGAAGAATATCAGTGCATTGCGCACTACACCGAGGGTCCTATTCTTTCCACTAGTTTCCTGCACCACTAGACCAACACCCTTACAAAACAAACTCAGTTTGCTAAATGAGGGTGACACAAAAGAAGGACATACCCTCAAGAGTTCGAGCAACAAGGTCAATGTAATTGGGCTCATAGTGCCCAGTGTACAAACCTTTGCTCTGATACCAATGATGTAATGCCCCGCCACACGAACCCCAAAGGACAACAAGAACTCGCGATAAAAGCACAATAATTTTTGTTTTGAAATTGAAACATAACATAAGATAAACATGAACATATATTACATATAAGCAATTATACAATTACAATGACCATTACGTCCTTTGGGGTACACAAGATGGCATCACGAACACCTAAAAATAAAACTATAATGTTAACAAATGAATCAAGATTACATAAAGATAAAATATAACCATCCATGATCAAAGGAAATATAAAAGATACATACATCATTCTATTACATTTCAATTCATAGTTTTCCATTACAATGGTGGAACATATTCCCATAAATACAATACATCATGGACACAATAATACATTACAATTATTTTAGGAGTACATATGTGTCCTGTCGTGCAGAGGAAAAGATACATCAATTACAAAGATGATACATCAAAGAAGAATACGGTACAAAGTGATAAGTAGTCTTCAACCAAGTGAGGCTCTGGAAACTTTGTATCTGCTTCCACATCATGAGCACAACCTGGGAACCCAATGGGGTGCATAGCACGTTCCACCCGACCACGTGGACTCGAAAGTCCACCCCCGTGCTAGGAGTTGACAAGAAAGATCCCCATACCGCAATCCAAAACAATCAAACGAACCAATAGCAAACCAGAATCCATAACAAGGATATCATCAACATAAGATAACAAACCACAACATTGCCATCACTTAGCCAAAACAAGATAATGAAAAGTTCAACATAACCAAATGTTAAGATTATAGTTCAACACTAAATAACCGTAAGAGGTGCCAACAACAATAAGATCAAAAGCCTTCAAATGAAATCACAATATCAACCAACAATAAATAACAAGGGCACCTTTCATTAACATCAATTAAATTTCCATGAGGCATGTGTGCAACATTAAAGATAGAACTTGGAGGCTTCAACAACAATCACCAAGAACTAATTGCCTCAACAACATCAACAATTCAATCAACACTCCCAGAGGCAACCAAACAAGGGAACATAAACGGGTACTGTAGGAGAGTGTCATCGCATGGCCTTACATGGATTATCCAGGCAACCTATCACAAGGTACCGCCTCCATCTATGGTTATCCAGGCAGCCTATCGCAAGGCACCGCTCCATAGGGTGACTCATGCGGAACCACTTACCTTTCGTGAGGACAAGGCAGTGATCTTACCAACCAGGTCTTCTCATCCCATCCTTAGCCTGTGAGAGCACTAACGGTATGGGTGAGGCTCATAATTAATCTTGTTTAATGTTTATCTACCCAACCTACTAGTTAATTAATTACATTATCACTTGATTAAGAAACTCTTCCATGGGTTACCCAAACAGCCCCTTTGTGCGCCGGCCCCCATGAAGAGCCACTCTCCCTACAGGGTACCAAATCAAAACATACAAGCAAGGGGTGTACCTCAGCTCACATAAAAATCAAGTGTGCATAACTCACAACATGCGAGGCAAGAAACATCTCGCAAACTATTCCATATTACTAAGGAAGAACAAGGAGGTACCACCCACCACATCAAAGGTTAACACCATAGTATAAGGTAATACCCAAAAGCTCAAAATCCAAAATAAGATCAATAAATCACAACGGTCCAACCGTAGAACATCATTATAAATCAAATTTCCCCATTGCCTCTGGAAGCATAAAATATAAAAAAAAACAACTTCCACTAAAGGGTAATTCAAACTCTTGGGTTCCCAACCATCTCAAAATATGACTACCAAAAGTCATCATATAAAGTCTTCTTATTTCCAAAATTAGCACAAGAGAAAGACTCACATTAGGGCCCACAAAATGACTATATGAATGTAACAAACCGGACCAATTTTTTTTTTTTTTTCACAATTGATTACAATGCAACACGCACCCGTTAAGGTTAGCACAAACCCAAACGATGCGGAAGGTAACTCTAACCAGAATGTACACCAGGATCCCGATGTGGGCAAGGTGTGAGCATTGGTCAGAGGATCTATGCAATGCAAAACTGAAAGGAACTCTAACCAAGAATGGCGCCGAGTGATGGCGAGCATATGGTCAGAGGATCAATGCATGCCGAACAGAATGTAACCCTAACCAAGAATGGTGCCGATGATGGCGAGCATATGGTCAGAGGGTCCCTAGACTACATAACTGAAAGCAAATAGGCGGCAAGCCAGCCTCTTCCACTTATTCAGTGGGAATTACAATTCAGTAAAATGAGAGATAAGAGAGGAAATGCTGTTAGTACTACTAGCAGCTTACAATAAGATAGAATATTCTCTTAACTGAAGTTTTGATGTCCTTCCAAACTGCAAATGATTAGTAAGCCTTCCCAATATCAAACTTGATTTCCAAAACTCGAATTTCAACCAAAGAACAACTTTCTTAAATCTGTTATATCAGACCTGCACATAGAATGATGAAAATCTGCAACATAATAACCATTCAATTGCTCATAACTTGCTCAAAACACTCCCTAATGGCGTGAGACAAAGTGCAGAATGTTCTAAAGACAAAGGCGCCCCCAAAGAACACTTAAAACCTCACCAAATAACTCCCATTTATTTTGCACACAACCCAAGGCACTTCCCAAATGGTACGGCCCTCTAGTAGGGGCGATTTTGCAAGGAAAAATCAGAAACTTCGTTATAAATTCCACAAATTTGCAAGAAGGGTCGCCCCTTGGAGACAAGATGAAATAACCAACACCCAGAACAATATCTTTTTGTATTTTTGAATTTTGAATGAAAACTTGCTACAGCTATGCAACATCAGCAACTCTGAAATATGACAAAATACTTGAATAACATCTACCAAATGCAATACAACTCAACTACAATGCAAACAACCCAACTACAAGCTAACCTCTCAACTAGTTGCTATCTTTCAAGCAAGAAGATGAGCCAATGCTAGGAGGTGTGCTTTCCTCGAAGCGAGTGCCTGAAGACAATTCAGCAGCATAACGGTGTAGTAGACAAAAGATCCCAAATGAAGAGTTGAGGCCTGATTAAATAGACAAGAGAGAAACATCTAGAAGCTTCAAGAAGGCGCCCCAAACCCTAATTTCAAATTCACCTTTTCCCTCCAAAAGATGGCATCCTTTTTCACCTTTGAAATATTTCACTTTTTAAAATAAAGTCAAATCTCTTAAATAGGCGTCCCTTTCCTTTATCTCAATATTTGACATTTAAAAGATATAACTTATCTCTCCATGGCGCCTGGACCCTCAAAGTTCCCCTTTTTAAAAACAACTTAAAGTTGTACTGCTAGGCAAGGGGTATAATATTAAAAGTATAATATTATAATGAAAATACTTATCTCTCCAAGAAATATGCGCCCAAGGCCAAGAATTGAAGTGCCAGCTGAACAACCGAAGAAGATGACCAACTGAACTGAACCCAACCTGTCCACTGCCAAAAATAGAATTTACTAAAAATAGTAAATTCAAGTTCCCCGAATGCCAAATGAACATACCCTGCGAAGCTCTCACGAGAAACCAGAAAAGATCACTAATGGGAATGCAAACTCCAAGCAAGAACCTCCCCAAAACTAGGCAACCCTAATTTCACCATCCCGTAGCCTCTTGGTCTCAGGAATAGCCAGCAGTCAACGAAAGATCTGCCGAGAAGGGGACATCACAATGAAATCCACAATCACACAACGACGAGAGTAGAGTAAGTGTGGCAACAACATGATGAGATCTTCAAGCTCACTCAAAGCTAACAACATCAACTCATTACAGAATTAATTGCAAAGATCAAAATCTTCTCAATAACCTTTTGGGCACAAACAAGCTCCTTCCATAAAAGGCAATAATCATAATCAAATATAAATCAGGATCCACCATAATAATTAGAATCCAACATAAATTTCTAATAGTATGACTAATAAACCACTTAAACAATACCAATAAGCATCAACAAACAATACATCCAATGGTGACATTATTTTCATATTTACTAAAATTCCTTATTTATCCACCAATGCACCATAACTATGGAAAAACTTTCACAACTCATGTACTGATACGAATAAATCTAACAATTGAAACCACTCAAATATCCCAACATGAAAACAAGTCGAACCTTACAATCTAAAATCAAAAGATGCTTGCCCTAACATATATCATCTATTTACAATTCTCTACTAATAACATTCTATCTCTCTTCTTGACACAATTCCTCCTCAATCCTAAAACCAATTCGCCTACTATTCACCTTAAGACAATAAATCAAGTAACCTAATTTAATAATTCAATATTAACTATATTAATCATTAATCTAATAACTACTCGCATAACGATTAAGCAAATAACACATTGTTGTCATTTATACAAAAATTAAGAATATAAGAGTTGTTAACTTAATCAATCATAGTGGATAATCATAATTCTAAATTATATTATTAACTTCTATATGTCCAATTGTAAACCGCAACTTGAATCTAGCAACAAATTATTGCCCCCTGATCAAAATACCTTCTTTATAAAACATAATTAAAACTACTTTAATAATTGGAATTCTAACCCAATTAACTTAACCAGATAACAAATAACATGTTATTAAAATTTATTGATAAAATAATTTAATAATTTAACTACTTTAATTAAATATTAAATTTTACTAACTTTACTTCCTTATTAATATTTTAATAGCTTTATTAGATAGTGGGGGCTCCCATAATAATTATTTTATGATGGAATCTAAATCACATGAATATATTTATTTTATCCCTTACTTTTAGACTAAGGTATTTTCATTTCCCTAAAAGTGGAGTTGAATTTTAAGGGATTTAGCTCCCCCTTCCTTTCCACGTGAGATTAATCTATAAAGGCCCACCCAAAAAAAAAGAAAGGAAAAAATAATTTTAAGTGGAGTTTATATTTAAATGGAAAAAGTAACTAGTCCCCATTTCCTTGCTTTAATTATCATGGCGTTTAAGAAGAAGATTCGAAGGAATATGGTAAGGCTATAACATTAAATAAAATAAACCAAGGATCGAATACTACCCAGCACGTAAAGGCAATGAAGTGGATTTAAAACATAATCTACGCTATATATTTCACTGTATTAAAAAAAAGGATCGTATTCAGCCAAAACAAATCAGCGAATGTAATTTTTTTTATTTTTTATTTTTTTCCTCAGGCATATCTTGAATCCAGAAAGAACTGCATACAATCGAATGTAAGGCGCATTTGATTTTGCAGAAGAAGTAAGGGCTTGGGAAAAGAGACCGCAGTGACCAAATAAAAATATCCACGCAGCGAAGGGACGAGCCAGAGCAAGATAAAGTATTCATCACGCAACGGCCAAGGCTTCACACAATGCCATATAATGATCTATATGACCAAAGGCAGAACCTACATTCACATGTATGCAAAATGCTGAAGCACAGACTTGGCGTGGGAGAAGTTCAACAGAATGAGTTCATGAATGCAAAAAGAATGTGGAAGCATGGGTAGGACACATGAACTGTTTTGACAAAATGTCTCAAAGAGATGTGATCTCAAAGAATGCAATGATTGTAGGATATGCAAAAAACAGATTTGTTGAAAAGGCTTTAGAAACTTTCAAGCAAATGCAATTGGCAGGTGTAAAACCCGTTCACAAAACCTTAACCAATATCCTCCCTGCTGCGCCAACAGGGGAGCAATGAAACAGGGTATGAGCATCCGTCAAAGCATAAAAAGGGTCGAGGAATTTTGTTAGAGGCTGCAGTTGCAATTGCCTTCATAAAAATGTATGCAGAATGTGAATCACAGACAAGGCACATGACTGATTGATAGAACACCCCAAAGAGATATCATCTCATGGAGGGAAATGATTGCAAGATATGTACACGATGGATTTGTTGAAAAGACTTTAGAAACTTTCAGACAAATGAGACTGGCTGGTGTATGGCCGAATTCCACTGTATTTGTCTGTGTGTGTATGTATAATAATTAGATTTTGCTGTTATATTTGCCTTGGTGGACATGTAGGCAAGAATTGGCAACAAAGAGAAGGCACCCAAACTCTTTGACAGAATGTCTCAAGAGAGATTTCAACTCGCGCAATGCATTGGATGCAGGACAAACACAAAATGGTTTGACAGATGAAGGCTGTTGGGTATTTTACAGATTCAAGACATTTATTTAATGCTGGTATTTACTTAACTATGCAGGGTAAAGGATGTTGTATTTGTTAAAACCTAAATGTGCTCATTAATAGAATCTTGGCCGTAATTTTCATTCTCTTTTACTAGACTCTTGTTAACTGGGTGCATTTCTAGGAGGAAGCATCGGTTAGAAGCCTTCCCCAATTGAAGATTTGTTTGCAGTTGGCTGAAACCCAACGTAGCAGGCAGGATACACACAAAATGGATTTAACCATGGTACTGTAAAAACAAAGGTAGAATATAAAAGACTGGGAAAATGACACAAAATGGATGTGACGTGCAACAGTTTACACTTGGATAAAGATGCTATAAGAATGCCACAATGATAGAGAAAAATTTAACGCAATGTTGATGACTGCACCATGGATTGCTTTGATTTCAATTTACATCTAAATAAATCTTTTACAAATTCTTGAGCATACTACAAATTTAATAAAACTGCTTCATTTCTTACAGTTGAGATAAAAATAAAAATGTAAAATTCTCCTAAAACCAAACCTGTAATAAAGCTGCAACAGTATCGAATGAATGCCAAAGCTTTGGAGCAAGATCTTGAAACAGCTCACGTTTCTTGGAGAGATCGAGGAGAGCATTTTACCTATGCTTAGGAATGGTAAGCTCCAACTCTAGCTGCTCTATTCTGTCCATTCTTCTGTCTTCTCCCAAAAGGGTGTGGTACCCCTCAATATTTCTTTATTTAAAGGCTTTAGAAGCTTTTAAGCAAAAGCTATTGGCAGGTGTAAAACCTGACTCGACAGCCTCATCCTTCTTGCCTGAACTTAAAATGGGAGCTTTTGAAACAAAGCATGGACATTCCCTAAAGAAATGTGCACTCGGTAACCCTCCTAACTTTCCAAACTTTGCTTATTTTCGAAGATTTCATAAGTGAGATGGATTCAGCATGAGATGGAAGGTTGTTCCCCATTCGGTCATAGTTGATACCAATAGAATTCCATTCTATTCCAGCCTCAGTTATATTCCCGTGTTGAATCACTAGATAGAAACAAAACATGACAAAAATCTCAAAGAACCATTAAATACCATGAAGAACCATTAAATACCGGTACATTTGTTATAAACCATAGCTGAACTACTAAAAGGGAAGCTCGCCTACCCACTGCCCACCTGTTCTCCCCCCCTACCAAGCATTGAAAAGAAAACCCCGGGATAACACCACTACCAGGACGATATGCATGTAGAAAATAGATGCACAGACAAGGCACGTGGATAGTTTGGAAGAATCCTACAAGGAGACACAGCCTCTTGGAATGTGATGACTGCCAGATATACCCCATGCAAAGTAGGACATGAAAACCTATACAGGGTACCCAAATTGGTTTTGATGTTTCTTATTTTATCATGCATGCATGCCAAAGGTAATTATATTTTGCTATAACTTGAAAACAATTACATTCTCTCTTCCATGTCCAAAACAATTTCATTAAAATAATTAACTCTATAGACACTAAATTACCCATAATCCATTTATCTATAATTGTAACCTAATACAAATAAATATATATAAATTATATTATTTCAGGATACTAAGAAGAGAATCATCTCAATACATATCAAATCAATAAGGAGAGAACAATAATGACACACCTATAAAAATATTAAAACAAAATACTAAAGAATATACATTTTGTTAATTAAAAATAAATTAAAAAAAATGTAATAACATATCAAATAAATGTCTCAAATACCAACTTGATCTCTACATGAAATAATAGTTATATACTAATGTTTTAAACCAAATGGTCTCTAAGACTAAATTGATAACATGATCATTATGATGATAATTAGATATGATAAATGATAATTAGATTTATCTAATTCATTATTTATATTTTTCCTTGCCCTAGTTTTGGTCAAGAAAAAGATAGGAAAACATATTACCTCTTGGGCACATAGACCATTTGTTTGTATCATTAAATTGAGCTATATTATTTACTTCCAATTTAATTTAGGTTACCAAATAAATCGAATTTAATGTAATTCAACATGATACACAAGTCAACCGAACGACTTACCCAAATGTCATGAAGGCCAAATGCGGAGAGGCACTACATCCTCCCCCCCTTAGCATCGACTTACTCTTGGAAGTCGCTCACAAGCAGAAGCACACTAATCCAACAAACTAATAAGCTGTATCAACCATCATAATGACATTAAATAAACAAGAAAAAAATAAAATGACTCAAAATGAAATGATATCATAAATGGAAATAGGACCACAAATAGGCGACATTGTCAAACGTAAAGACGGTGACAGACTAGGATGGGGGAATTTCTTGTCAACTCTGGTTTCCACATCATACCCATTGGGATTGTAGGGCATGCTCAAACTTGACAAGGCAGGTGGAGTCGATGCCCGGTACCTGCAACCTACATCCAAACAAGATGTCGAGCACATATATATCAAATAATAGGCACACTGTGAGTGGAAATGACGGCGTAGCAGTGCGCTCATGAATGAGTGATGCTACACCGTTCCCCTCACCAAGACCTCAAATAGTAACAAGAACATTGTGTACAATAATAACATCATCAAGTAACACTAGACACATCATAATCAACATCATAAAGCAATTATGAATCAATTGAATAACAACATAGTACTACATCTAGATGAAAAACATAATCAGTAAAATTCAAACACCATGTATCATCATATTGAAAACCTCTAAATAGAGTAACATATTCATCCAAGCATACTAAACTATCAGCCAAACTAGTCAAATTGGTGAAACAATCACTATCATATTCTTAAAGTTCACAACATAACATGAAAATATATCAGAATAGTGACAACACACGAGAGGCATTACACTCATTCACAGGTTCTAATTATCATCTACATTAACTTCTAATCAAGATCATAAAGAAAAAGATAGTGATCTACAATTAACATTATAGTTAAGAATTACTATCATATAAAGGTTTCTACAAATGTACTTATTTTGGATATATACCTTTTAAATATTTAACATCTAGGGTAAAACATTATGAATCGAAGCATTATTCTAGAGGCTATTAAGATTATAGGTCTATCAATAAGGCTATGAGTAATTCAAAAATGAACTAGTTAACGAAATATTAACCACTCAGACTTAACATGATATTAATATGAATAAAGGCCAATTCTTCCACAATGCTAATATTTTTCCATAATGATGATCAAGACAATCCTACTATTATAACCATGGCAGAACAAACAAATTAATAAATTTACAACAATAATCTAAGAATTCCAATTCTTGGAAAGACTAACTAAAATTAGAGTTTTATTAATACAATAAACATTCAATATCATATTAATTGATTAAATAAACTCATTCTTATCCCAAAATAAACTAAAAGAATTAATTAATTGCATTTTTGTACCTACTCAGTAAAACTAGTCTAAATTGCATCTTGAAGTTTTACTCAAAATCCAATAGCACTTCTTAGAATTACACATTATAAAAGTATAAACAAGTGGATTTACAAATCAATACATCACAAGCATATAACAAGTTCATGAAAGGCATAACCAATGTAATCCAATCACAACTTCAATCTCCACTCAACAATATGGCATATGCATAATTAATGAGTGTCAAGGGCCTCAAGTTAGATAACATGTCTTCCAACCTAAATCAAAATGGTGGTAAAAACACCAAAAGGGGTCTCAATGATCAAGTAAGGGTGACAAAAGACAACAATGCAAGCTCAAAAGTCAAACTATATGACAAATTTTACACCCTTTCATAACAGAAAGCACAATTTAACACATCATAAACACAAATTTCTAGGTTAAAACACTCATTTTCCACATACACACACAAACTTACATCACCGGAAGACACATCACATGAAAACACAAAGGTCCATAATGCATCCCCGGTAGGAAGAATATCGGTGCATTACGCACTACACCGAGGGTCCTATTCTTTCCACCAGTTTCCTGCACCATTGGACCAACACCTCTACGGAACAAACTCAGTTTGCTAAATGAGGGTGACACAAAGGACACTCTTAGAGTTTGAACAGCGGCTAAGGTCGACGTAGTGGCTCATAGATTGATATGCGAACCTATGATTGCGATACCAATGTAGCGCGCCTGCCGTAGAACCCAAGGACAACAAAAGACTTGCAATAAAGCACAATATTTTTTTTTGAAAGTGAAACATAACATAAGATGAACACGAACATATATTACATATAAGCAATTATACAATTATAATGACCATTACGTCCTCTGGGGTACACAAGATGGCGTCACAAACACCTAAAACTAGAACTATAATAACAAATGAATCAAGATTACATAAAGATAAAATATAACCATCCATGATCAAAGGAAATATAAAAGATACATACATCATTCTATTACATTTCAATTCATAGTTTGACATTACAATGGTGGAACATATTCCCATAAATACAACACATCATGGACACAATAATACATTACAATTGTTTTAGGAGTACATATGTGTCCTGTCGTGCAGAGGAAAAGATACATCAATTACAAAGATGATACATCAAAGAAGAATACGGTACAAAGTGATAAGTAGTCTTCAACCAAGTGAGGCTCTGGAAACTTTGTATCTGCTTCCACATCATGAGCACAACCTGGGAACCCAATGGGGTGCATAGCACGTTCCACCCGACCACGTGGACTCGAAAGTCCACCCCCCATGCTAGGAGTTGACAAGAAAGATCCCCATACCGCAATCCAAAACAATCAAATGAACCAATAGCAAACCATAATCCATAACAAGGATATCATCAACATAAGATAACAAACCACAACATTGCCATCACTTAGCCAAAACAAGATAATGAAAAGTTCAACATAACCAAATGTTAAGATTATAGTTCAACACTAAATAACCGTAAGAGGTGCCAACAGCAATAAGATCAAAATCCTTCAAATGAAATCACAATATCAACCAACAATAAATAACAAGGGCACCTTTCATTAACATCAATTAAATTTCCATGAGGCATGTGTGCAACATTAAAGATAGAACTTGGAGGCTTCAACAACAATCACCAAGAACTAATTGCCTCAACAACATCAACAATTCAATCAACACTCCCAGAGGCAACCAAACAAGGGAACATAAACGGGTACTGTAGGAGAGTGTCATCGCATGGCCTTACATGGATTATCCAGGCAACCTATCACAAGGTACCGCCTCCATCTATGGTTATCCAGGCAGCCTATCGCAAGGCACCGCTCCATAGGGTGACTCATGCGGAACCACTTACCTTTCGTGAGGACAAGGCAGTGATCTTACCAACCAGGTCTTCTCATCCCATCCTTAGCCTGTGAGAGCACTAACGGTATGGGTGAGGCTCATAATTAATCTTGTTTAATGTTTATCTACCCAACCTACTAGTTAATTAATTACATTATCGCTTGATTAAGAAACTCTTCCATGGGTTACCCAAACAGCCCCTTTGTGCGCCGGCCCCCATGAAGAGCCACTCTCCCTACAGGTACCAAATCAAAACATACAAGCAAGGGGTGTACCTTAGCTCACATAAAAATCAAGTGTGCATAACTCACAACATGCGAGGCAAGAAACATCTCGCAAACTATTCCATATTACTAAGGAAGAACAAGGAGGTACCACCCACCACATCAAAGGTTAACACCATAGTATAAGGTAATACCCAAAAGCTCAAAATCCAAAATAAGATCAATAAATCACAACGGTCCAACCGTAGAACATCATTATAAATCAAATTTCCCCATTGCCTCTGGAAGCATAAAATATAAAAAAAAACAACTTCCACTAAAGGGTAATTCAAACTCTTGGGTTCCCAACCATCTCAAAATATGACTACCAAAAGTCATCATATAAAGTCTTCTTATTTCCAAAATTAGCACAAGAGAAAAACTCACATTAGGGCCCACAAAATGACTATATAGATGTAACAAACCCGGACCAATTTTTTTTTTTTCACAGTTACAGTATACGCACCGGTTAAGGTTAGCACAAACCCAAAACGATGCGGAAGGTAACTCTAACCAGAATGTACACCAGGATCCCGATGTGGGCAAGGTGTGAGCATTGGTCAGAGGATCTATGCAATGCAAAACTGAAAGGAACTCTAACCAAGAATAGCGCCGAGTGATGGCGAGCATATGGTCAGAGGATCAATGTATGCTGAATAGAATGTAACCCTAACCAAGAATGGCGCCGATGATGGCGAGCATATGGTCAGAGGGTCCCTAGACTACATAACTGAAAGCAAATAGGCGGCAAGCCAGCCTCTTCCACTTATTCAGTGGGAATTACAATTCAGTAAAATGAGAGATAAGAGAGGAAATGCTGTTAGTACTACTAGCAGCTTACAATAAGATAGAATATTCTCTTAACTGAAGTTTTGATGTCCTTCCAAACTGCAAATGATTAGTAAGCCTTCCCAATATCAAACTTGATTTCCAAAACTCGAATTTCAACCAAAGAACAACTTTCTTAAATCTGTTATATCAGACCTGCACATAGAATGATGAAAATCTGCAACATAATAACCATTCAATTGCTCATAACTTGCTCAAAACACTCCCTAATGGCGTGAGACAAAGTGCAGAATGTTCTAAAGACAAAGGCGCCCCCAAAGAACACTTAAAACCTCACCAAATAACTCCCATTTATTTTGCACACAACCCAAGGCACTTCCCAAATGGTACGGCCCTCTAGTAGGGGCGATTTTGCAAGGAAAAATCAGAAACTTCGTTATAAATTCCACAAATTTGCAAGAAGGGTCGCCCCTTGGAGACAAGATGAAATAACCAACACCCAGAACAATATCTTTTTGTATTTTTGAGTTTGAATGAAAACTTGCTACAGCTATGCAACATCAGCAACTCTGAAATATGACAAAATACTTGAATAACATCTACCAAATGCAATACAACTCAACTACAATGCAAACAACCCAACTACAAGCTAACCTCTCAACTAGTTGCTATCTTTCAAGCAAGAAGATGAGCCAATGCTAGGAGGTGTGCTTTCCTCGAAGCGAGTGCCTGAAGACAATTCAGTAGCATAACGGTGTAGTAGACAAAAGATCCCAAATGAAGAGCTGAGGCCTGATTAAATAGACAAGAGAGAAACATCTAGAAGCTTCAAGAAGGCGCCCCAAACCCTAATTTCAAATTCACCTTTTCCCTCCAAAAGATGACGTCCTTTTTCACCTTTGAAATATTTCACTTTTTAAAATAAAGTCAAATCTCTTAAATAGGCGTCCCTTTCCTTTATCTCAATATTTGACATTTAAAAGATATAACTTATCTCTCCATGGCGCCTGGACCCTCAAAGTTCCCCTTTTTAAAAACAACTTAAAGTTGTACTGCTAGGCAAGGGGTATAATATTAAAATATAATATTATAATGAAAATACTTATCTCTCCAAGAAAAAATGTGCCTAGGCCAGAATTGAAGTTCAGTTGAAACTTGAAGATGACCAGAGGCTTGAACCTAACCCTGTCACTTTACCAAAAATAGAATTGCAAAAATAGTAAGTCCTTGAAAGTTACGAATGCCAGACATACCGCTGCGAAGCTCTGCAGAAACAGGAAAGAGTCCACCCAATCAGTACAAACTCCAAGCAAGAACCTCCCCAAAACTAAGGCAACCCTAATTTCACCATCCATTAGCCCTCTGGTCTCAGGAATAGGCCAGCAGGTCAATTTGAAAGATCCATGAGAAGGGACTATCCTGTGAAATCCACAATCACACAACGATAAGAGTAGAGTAAGTGTGGCAACAACATGATGAGATCTTCAAGCTCACTCAAAGCTAACAACATCAACTCATTACAGAATTAATTGCAAAGATCAAAATCTTCTCAATAACCTTTTGGGCACAAACAAGCTCCTTCCATAAAAGGCAATAATCATAATCAAATATAAATCAAGATCCACCATAATAATTAGAATCCAACATAAATTTCTAATAGTATGACTAATAAACCACTTAAACAATACCAATAAGCATCAACAAACAACACATCCAACGGTGACATTATTTTCATATTTACTAAAATTCCTTATTTATCCACCAATGCACCATAACTATGGAAAAACTTTCACAACTCATGTACTGATACGAATAAATCTAACAATTGAAACCACTCAAATATCCCAACATGAAAACAAGTCGAACATTACAATCTAAATCAAAAGATGCTTGCCCTAACATATATCATCTATTTACAATTCTCTACTAATAACATTCTATCTCTCTTCTTGACACAATTCCTCCTCAATCCTAAAACCAATTCGCCTACTATTCACCTTAAGACAATAAATCAAGTAACCTAATTTAATAATTCAATATTAACTATATTAATCATTAATCTAATAACTACTCGCATAACGATTAAGCAAATAACACATTGTTGTCATTTATACAAAAATTAAGAATATAAGAGTTGTTAACTTAATCAATCATAGTGGATAATCATAATTCTAAATTATATTATTAACTTCTATATGTCCAATTGTAAACCGCAACTTGAATCTAGCAACAAATTATTGCCCCCTGATCAAAATACCTTCTTTATAAAACATAATTAAAACTACTTTAATAATTGGAATTCTAACCCAATTAACTTAACCAGATAACAAATAACATGTTATTAAAATTTATTGATAAAATAATTTAATAATTTAACTACTTTAATTAAATATTAAATTTTACTAACTTTACTTCCTTATTAATATTTTAATAGCTTTATTAGATAGTGGGGGCTCCCATAATAATTATTTTATGATGGAATCTAAATCACATGAATATATTTATTTTATCCCTTACTTTTAGACTAAGGTATTTTCATTTCCCTAAAAGTGGAGTTGAATTTTAAGGGATTTAGCTCCCCCTTCCTTTCCACGTGAGATTAATCTATAAAGGCCCACCCAAAAAAAAAGAAAGGAAAAAATAATTTTAAGTGGAGTTTATATTTAAATGGAAAAAGTAACTAGTCCCCATTTCCTTGCTTTAATTATCATGGCGTTTAAGAAGAAGATTCGAAGGAATATGGTAAGGCTATAACATTAAATAAAATAAACCAAGGATCGAATACTACCCAGCACGTAAAGGCAATGAAGTGGATTTAAAACATAATCTACGCTATATATTTCGCTGTATTAAAAAAAAGGATCGTATTCAGCCAAAACAAATCAGCGAATGTAATTTTTTTTTTTTTTTTTTCCTCAGGCATATCTTGAATCCAGAAAGAACTGCATACAATCGAATGTAAGGCGCATTTGATTTTGCAGAAGAAGTAAGGGCTTGGGAAAAGAGACCGCAGTGACCAAATAAAAATATCCACGCAGCGAAGGGACGAGCCAGAGCAAAATAAAGTATTCATCACGCAACGGCCAAGGCTTCACACAATGCCATATAATGATCTATATGACCAAAGGCAGAACCTACATTCACATGTATGCAAAATGCTGAAGCACAGACTTGGCGTGGGAGAAGTTCAACAGAATGAGTTCATGAATGCAAAAAGAATGTGGAAGCATGGACAGGACACATGAACTGTTTTGACAAAATGTCTCAAAGAGATGTGATCTCAAAGAATGCAATGATTGCAGAATAGGCACAAAACAGATTTGTTGAAAAGGCTTTAGAAACTTTCAAGCAAATGCAATTGGCAGGTGTAAAACCCGTTCACAAAACCTTAACCAATATCTTCCCTGCTGCGCCAACAGGGGAGCAATGAAACAGGGTATGAGCATCCGTCAAAGCATAAAAAGGGTGGAGGAATTTTGTTAGAGGCTGCAGTTGCAATTGCCTTCATAAAAAAGTATGCAGAATGTGAATC
>VDFB02081750.1:0-22613 GCA_007258455.2 Sequoia sempervirens
GAAAAAAATGGATGTCTGGAAGGTTTGGGTGCCCCAGGAGAGAAGAGGCGCCCAAGATTTCAGGGGGTGAAACAGATGAATTCATAGATGAGGCTCTAACATGATTTCTTCACAGTTGATCTGGCTTTCCAATGAGACACTCAACGCGTCGATCGGAGGTTGTAGTCGCCAGATACGAGGAGCTGAATAGAGGGTCTGGTGAGAGCTGAGAACTGGAATTCAAAAGCAAACAGGAAAAAGTGGAAAATAATCTAACTCTGGTGAGTTTGGGTGCCCCCAGCCAAGAAGGGCGCCCAAGCTTTTGGAGGTCTAAATTCAACTGTTTGGCTAATGTCTCATCAGCTTCGCAACGAGCATAACCGTCAGTCAATCCGACGCCCGAGTCACCAGATTCGACGAGGTCATCTGTAGAAGAAGAGTGAATGAAGAAGTTGAAGATCATAAAAAATGGCTAACTCTGGACAAAATGGGCGCCCCTGGAAGGAAAAGGCTCCCACGAATTCGAAGGTCGAAATGAAGATTTTAACTAGAGACGCCTCCAGAACATTCTTCTCAGAATCGGTCAGGGTCCGCGATGAATCCTTCAACTCACTCATCAGATTAATCTGCAAGCCGGAAATCTAACGCGAAATAGGGGGTCAAAATGGTGAAAAGTTGAAAATATAAAAAATTGACTAACACTGCTTGAAGTGGGCGCCCCTAGTCAAGATGGGCGCCCATCTTCTCATGCCTTAGGGAAATTTTCAAGATTTTCAAAGTTTTCAAAATTGCAAGAGGAAGATGGCGTCCAAGTTCAATGAGCTGAGGTTTTAGGGTTTTGAAAATAAAAGCAAAAGAAAGCAAACCTAAAACCAAACCCTAAGTCTATTTAACACCTTTCTTTCATGTAATTTTCATTATTTTTGTAGGTAGCATTCAAAGGAGAAAGTTGGAGCAGCAAGTTTGAAGAATTTCTATGATTCAAGAATTCATATTTGCTGGTTATTCATCAAATTTTTCAGATCAGCAACATAAACCCTTGCTTTTTCAAGCTTTTTCATCCAGAAGATCAAGTTTTTCAAGGAGAGGGCCAAGGTTTTCAAATTTTCAGACATCTGGGTCTTTTCACTTCGTTCTTTTGAAGAAATTTTCAAGAACTTCATCAAGTTGCAGCAGCTGCTTTTTATTTGCATGTCAGTGAAATCCTCAGTGCATTCAGTTTTCAACCATCTAGGTCTTCTCAAATCAGTCTTCTGAAGAAAACCCATATCACAGCTTTTTCAAGAAAATTTCAAATCCTAGGGTTGGCTGCTTTTTCGATCAGACATCAGTATTTTGCAAATCTAATCAACTGGGTCCATTTCTAATCATATTCTGAACAAAACCCAGGTGTCAACTTTTTTTTTGTGAAAAATTAAAGAAATTAGGGTTTGCTGCTTTTTAAGGAAAAATTCAAAATTTTCGAAAACGGACGATCTGGGTTGTTTTGCAACGAAATTTTGAGCAAAACCCATATCTCAGAAAAATTTTCAAAAAAATCTGTCCGTTGGAGCAAGAAAATCAGCATTCTAAAAATAGTAAGTTGCTCAAAACTTGTCTGAACATAGGCGAGTTTACAGTCATTCTTCAAGGTTTCCGAAATGGAGTACACTCCCAATATTTTCAAGATTGAATCAGCTCTCTATCATGATTTCATCAAAACAACTGAGACAGACTTGCATCATATCAAGCCGGTGTTTGATTTACACGCTTTGGAGAGCGCAGGCAACACCTCAATCAGAAACCTGGGACGCTCTGGACTCCTTGCAGCAGCGTCTATTCCTATATCAGTTCAGAGTCTTGAGTTCGTAATCGCTTGCATCAAGCATTACAACCTGGCTACAAGGGAGATCCAGTCAGTGGATGGCAGATTGATTTGTAGTCTGAAGCCTGATATGATCGAAAAGTGTTTTTCCATTCCCCCATGGCCTCAAAGCGTTACTATCTCAAAGGGTGAATGCAAAAGAATATGGGAAATGCACAAAGATAAATATAGCAAGAAGATTGCGTAGAGATGGATGACAGAAAAGCATAAGACTTTGCCAAAGAATGTTGGACGAGGAGAGTTTAAGGATGAAATTGCTATCATTATCACCTTGCTCAATAGGGTAACTGGCTCAGAAGACGCCACCAAGTTTCAGCCTTGGATGTTTTACGCCATACCCCACATCATGAAGAAAACCGAGTTCTATGATTGGCCTACCTTGGTTAGTGACAGCCTACATCAACAAATAACAGAATACTTCCAATTTCATGAGTTTCATATGGTGTCTTACCTAGTCTACCTGGTGGCCTATCAAGGTCAATTCAGAGGGTTGAACACTGAGGGATCATTGAGTGTACAGCATATATATAACTACTATCCCCAGTTGGAATTCATGAAGTCCCTGCATCACTACAAGAGAGTGAACGGGGCTTTTCTGATGTACACAGTGCGGGACCTGGACAACGAATTACACGTTCGTATATCTTTAGTTGCCAAGGCAGCGATGGCGGAGTGGGCGGATTGGTTCATACAATTCCCTACTTTCACCTATCTCAAGGTCTATGGCTATTCAGGTGCCCCGCTCATGTTACCAAGGTATCCGTCAGACGAGGTCGTCTTCATGGAGTTCTTGAGGCAAGCACACGATGTCCACACAGTCTTGAGGAATAGAAGGAAACCCTCCCTTCATTTTCCATCAGGGCTGGGAATTTATACATGCAGGACTGCTGCAGATGCTAAGACAATGGGAGATGAGTTGGATAAATTCGGCCTCAAGTCTTATAGCGAGAGACGATCATTTGATCCTCATGGTGTCTACACTGGCCGACTTGAGAAGAACTATGATCATATATCCGCCCTTGAAGATTTTTGGGCTAATTGTATAGATGAGTTCGAGGTGCGGAGGCGTAGTTACAGCAGGCTCACTCTCCACCAGATGAAGGACTGCTTAAATGAAGACATAGAAGGGTTATCAGATGATGATGAGGATGTGCTTCTCCCGATGTATACTTAGAAGCGAATTGAAGATCAACCCCTTTCATAGGTTAACTGGGCTAATAAAGAGCCCCTCTCAGTTGAAGACAGGACAAGACAAGTCCTTGAGCATAGCAAGGTTTTCCTAATCCTTAAGAGGAAAAAATCCATTCCAGTAGTAGAGCCACCAAAGACAATTCCCTCTTCTTCTAGAGCACAGTCAAAAGGAAAGGGCAAACGTCAGTCTCAAGAAGGCGTCAAAGGTAGTAGATCAAGTAAAAATGTAAGAAGAAGGTTAGACTTCTCAGGCATAGTCATACAGGAGCAACCTACAGTTGTAACAGAAGCTCCTCCTGACAAGCCCATACCTCAGAAAGAAGCAGAGGAGCCGCCTTCAACACATGTTTCTGTACCTTTGACAAGTTCTTCACCGATCCACATTGACCTTGATATTGAAGATGACAAGGAAATTACAGTTGTACCTCCTGAGGAAGTTAGTAAAGATACTACCATGTCTTGGCTTGAGAACTCCTTAGGAAGGGTAAGAAGAAGGCCTTCATATCAGGTTAGTGTTGATGATCTTGATAACATCTATCAGGAACCTCCTAAGAAGAAAGCAAAGAAGCAAGTTCACTTTGATAGGAATTCTGATAACGAGATAGTCATGGAGACTGCATTGCCCCCAGAAGACAAGAATAGGGATGAGATGAATATGGATGACTTCGTCATGGTCAAGGCTAATCTTGGTAGAAATACTAGACATGCGGATGTGAGTCTTTTCAGAGTTGTGTCCGAAAACCTTCAGGAAAGAGTGCTTAGGATGGAGAAGACAAGGTAGCCCTCAAGGCTGAAAATCAACAACTCAAGCTTTATATTTCTAACCTTGTCCATGGTTCTTCACAGGCAACCCAGTTGCTGCCCCAGATCTTAGAGACACCAGCTGATCATCATCAGTTGAGACAGCTGGTCATTTGTGGGAAAGAAACTCAGGAGTGGATCGAGAGCTTCATTGTCAAAGGAAAGGAGATCTTGGCACGGATGTTCCAGTTGAGAGAAAATGCTCATGAGCTACGTCAAGGTATCCAAGGGTTTGAACAAACACTGGCTGAAGTAAGACCAAGGCATGAGATCATCATTGCTGATTTAGACACAGCCTATGGTTCAGCAATTTCAAAAGAACACAAGAGACAAATCCTTGCTTGGAGAGAGCGTCATGTTTTCAAAGTTAAAACCTATGAGAGGATATCCGAAGAATTTATCGCCTACAAACAAAGGGTGATTGAAGCTTTTCTTTTCATCAGTGAGTTCATCACAGAGATTCCTTCTCAGTACAGTCTTGAAGATGGTTCCTACGTCGGGCTTGATGAAGTGTAGGATCAATTTCAGAGTGTTGTTCATAGTTGCAATCTAGTTGGCGGAAGGATAGGTCATATTTCGATGATGTCAGCAAAGTTTGAGAAAGCGGCCAATGAGGTCGAAGCTTTCCTAAGATCTGTTGCAGATGCTGAAGATATTCTAGAAAAGCGGTGTTTTGCTATTGAGGGCATAGATGCACCAAACCGGGACACAGTTTCTAATTTTCTAGCGGATGTGATCAAGCTTTAAAGCAGCTTTCTTCTAGAAGCTTTCTTTCCCGCTTTCTTTCTATTCTTGGAATGATTCTTATCCATTCTTTGAGAAGAGAAAGAAGATAAAATGTAATAGTTGGCGTTTCCCACTTTTTCTGCTTTCTTAGGTGTTAGATGTTATCTTCTTTCTAGATTTAGTAATAAAGCTTGCTTGCTGAGCAAGCCCTAGATTGTGAAAGCAAGGAGATTTTAGGGTTCCCTACTCCTCTGCTTGTCTATAAATAAGAGCCTTTGCTCATTAGTTTTTTTAACCATGCTAGTGATAACAAAACGCTGAGCCTATTGTGCCTTCTATTTGTTATTCGAGTGTTGTTCAATTGTGTTGTGATAGCAAATTGTTGAGCCTCTTTAGCCAACAAGGAGTTAGTGTGATTGCTGTTTCTATTGTGTAAGAACAAGATTGCAAGCCTCTTTAGCTGCAATTTCTTGTTCCAGGCATGTTAGAAGTGAGTTTTGTTCTAGAAGTTTGAGTAATAAAATCATGAGCCTCCTTTGCCTTGATATAACATCTCAGATTTCCGTTATTTATGTTCTACTTTTATGATCTTGATTTCAACTTGCATTGAAGTGTGTAGATGTTTGTTGAGAGAGAGTTTATTGAAGTATTTTGTCAGAAATCAACCTTGTTCATTTCTAATTTCTCTTGCTCTGCTTATTACTTGAGAAGTTAGAAACGTCTTTAGTTTAAGTTAGTCGTAGTCGAAGTTCTTAAAACAGAAAATCTCAGCTGCGGCGTTTGTGTTTAATAAACCTTGTGCTCTAAGCTGATTAAAAAGATAGGCAACTTAGTTCTTAGTTTACTTTCTTTCAACACCATCAGCAAGAGGGAGTTTCCCCTCCTAATTTGAAGAGCAATTTATCTGTGCATAGCTGTCCGTTTCAAATACGCATTCCAGAGGTGCGAATTTAAATGCCAACAAAGTTTAAACAATATGTGAAAATAAATTAGATGACGAGAAAGGAATACAAAGCTACTAAATTTAAATCACTTCGTCAACACATACAAAGAACATTGTGAGCTAAACAAAGTAATTGCATTCCAAGTTAAATTATCAACTTAACAACTACCGTTATACAAAGCTTTTAGTAATTGCTAAGTGATATTTAACTTATACAAACACAAATAACGCATAAGGTAAAACACTTCAACAATGATTTAGAAGGAAAATTAAAACACGCATACTTAATTCTATTGAATGAATACTGAAAATTGGATCCACAAACATGAACCCTAAACTAAGCACCAAGAGCACTTATTTATAATGTTTACAAAACTACTACATGAGAAATAAATCAAAAAGCTAACAACTTCTACCTTAATAGCAGACTACTAACATACAATGCAATATTCATTACAAAATTCTATCCACCTAAATTTGGACTCAGACAATCTTGAGTTAGACAACTAATAGCGATTACAACAAACTAACACTATAACTTACATCTCTTGCATGACAAGAGATCCAAAAATAGACTTCTAAAAATAGATGATTTAGAAAATAGCCCCATCAAAAATAGAATTCTCAAAATATGCTCCTCTTTGGAAACACCGATGGCCAAAAATACAATTGGCTATAGATAGCTTAGGCTAAAAATAGAAAATCTTGACATGCAGCTTTGAATGATACCAATCATGCTTTCCCTCTATTCTAATCATGGTGGATCCTTTAATTGAAACACACATTTTCCTTGATGCTTTGAATCTGAACACTTACTGCGTTGACTTCTATACATCAAACCCTTACTAAAAATTGCGATTTGGAATGCTACAAAACCCTAAAATTTATCTTTCACATAATAATAACCTTCATATAATGACCTTGGACCACCTTGAATGAGAAATGAAGAGAACTATGACTTTTCATTGTTTGTTCTTAAAATGATTGAAATATTATTGAGAATCATTTCCACACCTCCCTATCTTAACAGTACGCTCTAATGACTGCACCAACAAGACCAAAGGACTATGTTAATGATGAGATATCAGAAATATGCAAAGGATATCACTGTTCTGCTCTCACAACTTTGTATGAAGACTTAAAGTGTACGATGCTTTGAAACACACCAACTGATGATGTAGATATCTGGAACTTCCTGTAATTTACTGGATACCATCTTGATTAAAATGATCAAAAGCATCTGCAATAGGTCAATGAAACCCCGCTAAAAATGATATCACACTAATATAATGAAGAAAATTAATGAAATACGATGTAGAATTCCAGCCGTTGGAGAACAAAACCCTGCTGAAATACCAGAAAAATACCAGCTGCTGGGAATCACAACACTGCTGAATGTTAGTGCAACCCTGCTGCTTGTTAAAATCCTGCTCTACTATTTTTGCATTTCTGCTGTTATGAAAGGAGGAAGGGTGAGGTTTTATTTAAACATGAATTCATGCTATTTTTCACCGATATTTTCTTTTCTTTTCCTTAATTTGTTTTGCATATTCAAATCTGGATTCTCCTTTGAATGATCACTGTACCTATATATAGCAGATTTTGATTTGAGTTTAAAAGGCTGTGATGCTAAGAATAGATGTGCCACCATTCTATAAATAACAAACTTGGCTTGACAAGTTTGACCAACTATATTATATTGGGCATAGTTGGAAGACTTGCCGAAAACTCGCGAGTTTTTTTGCCCGGCGAGTCTTTATGACTTTAACTCGCCGAGTCTTTTCCAAAAATTCGCGATTTTTTGGCAAAAATTCGCGATTTTTTGGCAAAAACTCGCGAGTCTTTACAAAAGACTCTCGCCAGATACATAAAAAATGCGAAAACACAAAAAAAAAATCAAAAAAGTTGCCGAGTTTTTGTTGAGTTTTCGCCGAGTTTTTGTTGACTCCAATTTTTGGCTTGGCGAGTTTTTTTCTGGGGCGAGTCTTCCAACTATGATATTGGGCATCTACATAGAACATCACACTTGTTGGGCACACACCTATCAACACAAAAGTTGCTTTGAGAATTGCAAATGGAAATTCCTACATTGAAGCGCGTGCCTCATAAAGCAACTACATTTTCATACATTCTGATAAACTTTGCTTTTGAATGTATGCGTCTATGCATGCAATCATTGGAACAAATTCCTTTAGAGGTGCATGCGTGACCATGGCAACAAATTTTGACCACAATTCCTTTTTGCAGCACACACTTTTCATAGAGATTCTTATTAACTTGTTTCTCCTATGTGCAGGCATACACCTCACTATGAAATTGTTTCCAAACTAAAGTACAAAACACCTTTACATAATGCACCTGTAACAATGAAAACTGACTTCAAGATTTGTCTTCAAATTTCTTCTGTCAGGTAAGCACTTGAATATCACAAAGTTTCTTTACAAATTAAGAAATCAAAAATGCCTTTCAGAGGCACATGCAACACTTCATAAGTTGGCCCTTTTTTCTGATTTCAAAATTTTTTCTTTGTCAAAGGACACATTAATCAATGTGGTCGGTTCTTTGAGTTTCCAACCCAATTTCCTTTACCTGGCGCACACTTGTGTAAGCAAATTCAATTTTTTTATCGTCACGTGCACACTGTTTAAAGTACTTGCAAACTTCTGAAACTTGAAATTTACAGCCATGTTGATGATCGTGTGCCTATATTTGTGTTTACAATTTTTGGACAAAGTCTTGCTGCTTTCTCTTACCAATTGCTCTCTCTCTGCAGATCCTTCTACTTTTCTTTTACCTGACAATCTGTGCAGCAAACTAAATATAAACTTTCCAAGTTAGTTCCTTGATGAGAATATCAGAAAGGTGCTAACATGGATCTGGAATATGCACAGAAAATAGTTTCAAGTGCTGAAGCCACTGAAACTAAATCCAGACCTCATTGCACTAAAACGAGGACAGTGAAGTAGAGGTGATACATATATGAGAAGAAAAGGCTGCTGATGTAAATATCAGAAAACCTTGTTTTTGTTAACTGTCCCAATATTTGAAATCTGATCTGAATTCCTCATGAAGCATTCCCCTTTTTGGCATATACTGGTCTTAGTGAATTTCAGCTATCATTTGAAATCCATTCTTCATCTTTAGGAATGCATTGAACTGTATTGTTGCCCCTGCAAAGATACAAACCAGAAACGACGACACAGACAAACAAAACAAAATTTTGAAACATGACTACTTGAATTGACAGAAAGACAAGTTTTTATCTTTGAAAATTATAACACAATACACAAATTCCTATGGGTACAAGCATACACCCTTACCAAGAAAAATGAATATCATTGAAGGAGATGGAACTTTATCATCCACAAGAGTGCAGATTTTGTGTGATGCATTTCTTCTTCTATTCCAATAAATGATGGTTATATTAACTACTTATTACTAATTACTTGCAATGAATTTTAGGCTAACATTTAATGTGATCTAATGCTAATATTTAGTTTAACACTTTACTTCCTAATATGTTTATGGTTTGTATATACTTAAAAATTACAATCTCCACATCTTAGTTGTGTGAAATGCTAAGAGGCACCAATAAAAAATGGGATAGCTGTTCAACACAATCCATTTTCTTCCAACTATATATTAGTATGGTAACCAATTGGAAGAGAAGATTTGCCATGGCATGACTCCTAATATTATATTGAATATCAATTATTTAGCTGGGCCAAGTAATATATGTATGGAAACCTATGTTTGTATCTTCTTAAGCACATTGAATGATTCCCATCGATTATCTGTAAGCCGTCAATGTCTTTAGTTTTTATTGTAGTCGGCTAGTTACTTATGTTAATAAAACTATAGTTATAGTGGGAATAATTAAAAGTAATAAATGTCATGTAATTAAGTCCCGGCTAGTGATAAAGGGTTTGTTGTACCCAAAATAATTTTTTTGGCATTCTGTATAAATTGAGCTAAATCTTGTTAAAATGCCATGTTAAGTCAGTTTTAGGTCAAACCAATCATAGAATCTTGGTGGGTTTCTGTCAAAGAACACACGTGCAAAATTCTAAAAATTTGAAAATTAGGGTTTTTCACCTATTTTCAGGGAAACCCCCGAAAATAGGACCTTCCCAGAAATGATTGAAAATGATTTTGATAGGATTAAAAGGCTTCACGATCACATTGGTCAAGTCAGAATCATCAAAATACATGTTTTACTCTGGTGGGTCTATTTCTATTTTTCAGGAACAAAGTTAGAACCTCTGCAGCCATTAATGGTAGATTGGCCAGTACCAGGTGCTGAAAGCTAAGCTTCAAAAGCTTCAACGACACAACCATGGCGGAAAAGGTCAAAAATGATGCTGTTTGATGAAGGAGATTCCTGAAAGTGAAAAAGGTCAAAATTTGACTAACTCTGGAAACGTTACGAAGGAGAAAACTCAAAATGCTGAAAAGAGCCTTTTTCAAGCAGGGCGCCCATGATCTTTGAGGGTCAAATGCAATCAGTAAGATCATCCAAAGCAGTCATTCTTGACGTTTGATTGCTGGCTCGACAGTGAAACAAACATCTAGATCATCCGATGAATAGATCACAAGCAGCTGCTGACAAAGCAAAAAGAGGCAGTTGAGGAAATGTCAGGAAACCACAGTTAACGGCGAAGTTCTAAGAAAAAAGAGCCTTTCCAAAAGAAAGGCGCCCTTCTTTCTTGACCTCCAGATGCTGATAAATGACAAAAGGCTTCCCAGGATAACCTTCTCAGCCCAAGTAGATCTCGGAAACGCAACTGCAAGCACCAACATCTGACAGAGCATTCAACGGATAATCCAGATCAAAGTAGGCAACTTTTCAGACGAAGATGATCAAGCCAAAAGGTAAAAGCGCCCTTTTCAAGGAGGGGCGCTCTTGAATAAAGGAACCCTAAAATAAGATCCAGGTTTTCTGAAGTTAGTCATTCTTGGCAGAACAGAGCTGGGTACCTGATGAGACATCAAGCGAAATCATCTGACTCTTTGATCAACGAGAAATCTAGATCAAAGCACGAGAGGTCATTTCAAAAGGCTGGAGAACGAGGTTTGAAAATTCACCAAGGCATTAGCAAAGGCACCTTTTCTTGGAAAAGGCGCCCATCCTTTTGAAGCCCTAAACTCAGCTTTTCATCATCATGTCTCCCAGGGACTTCTTTTCAGTTTGGATCCAGCTCCGCAGTGAATGTGTTCGCAACATCTCAGGATCAACAAACAATGCTAGTTTCAGGATCAAACAGAGGGCTTTCAGGAGAGAAAATATTTAAAAACTTGCAAGAAACCAAAAGGGACGCCTAGAAGAAGTCAAAGGTCAATTTGTTGACTAAAGTCAAGAGCTTTTGAGTTAAAGTTGGCTAAAAGGCTCCACGATCGGTGGAAATCACCTTTTTAACTTTAGCTCAAGCCAAAATCACCTTTTGAGCTTGAGTTAGGTCCCCAAACTTGTGGATCTGAAGCTTAAACATATATATTCAAGGTGAAGGCGTCCCATTTCATTATTTCATTACAGGATAAAAGATCAAGAACAGCCACAAGCTCTCAAGGACGCCATTGATAGATCTGAACAAGGTTTTCATCCGTTCTTCATTTTTTCTTGCAGATCTGAAGCAGAAGAGGATTGTTATTTTAAGGATTGGACCCAGAGATAGATTTTTCAGGGAATCAGATAAAACTTCCAATCCATCTTCTGTCTATTTCCTCTCTTCTGGTCTTAGGTTTTCTTGCATTTGATAGAAAAAGCAACAGGCTACATCAGATCAGATCAACTGGGTAGATTCAGCATTATTTTCTAGAGAAACCCATCTCGACAAATTTTCTAAAATCAGCAAACTTGCTGCCCCTATTTTTGGGGGTTTTTCCGAAAAAGTTTCAGAATCCAAATTCTGAGGAACTGGGTTTGTTCAGCATTGAAGCACGAACAAAACCCATGTGCCAGATTTTTTCCGGAAAAATACTTCTCGGCGAGGCGCTATTTTCAAGGGTTTCCGAAAATCATCTGAACAAGGTCAAGATTACAGTCAATCTTTAAGTTTTTCAAGATGCAGTACTCCCAGGTACAATACGAGACCAAGACGGTCTTACTCCATGATTACTTGAAAACAGTTGACACAAATTTACACCAAGTAAATCCAGTGGTTGATTTGGAGCAGCTAGAAGGCATGAATCAAATCACATTGCAGAATATTGAAGAATCCGGGTTGCTGCAGGCCGCATCAATTCCCATCACACTACAGAGCGTAGAGCTTGTAATCGCTTGTATCAAGCATTACAATCCTACCACCAGAGAAATCAGAGCAGCAGATGGAAGAATTGTTTGCAGTCTAAAGCCTCAGGATATCGAAAGGTGTTTTGATATTCCATCATGTCCTAACAGCAAAGTCATATCAGTGACGGAATGTGAGAAGGCATTTGAGACAGCTAAGGACAAATGTCAAAAGGTTATGGCTGAAAAATGGCTGAAAGTGACAAAGGCAAGCTTGCCTAAGTTGTTGGGACGAGGAGAATGTAAAGATGAGTACGCAGTGTTAATCACTCTACTCAATAGAATCACTGGAGAAGAAGATGGTCGTCAATTCCAACCATGGATGTACTATATCATTGCAAAAATCATTGGCAGGAGGGAATATTATGACTGGGCCACTTTGATTAGTGACACACTCCACCGACAAATCACTGGGTATTTGGAAGCTCATAGGTTCCACATGTGCTCTTACCTGGTATACTTGATAGCCTTCCAAGGCGATTTCAGGTTATTGAACAATGTGGGAACCTTAGGTGTGCAGAAGGTTCACGAACATTTCACACGTCTTGAGTTTACTCAAGCGGAAAGACACTTCAAGAAAACAAGTGATCACTTCACTATGCACACAGTACGTGAGCTTAACCATGAGATGCACGTGCGTATTTCACAGACAGCCAGAGAGGCAATGGCGGATTGGGCAGATTGGTTCATCCAATTTCCTACGTTCTCCTACATACGCGTGTATGGCTACATTGGCCACCCCGCCATGCTACCAAGATACCCTTCAGATAGGGTAGTCTTCATGGAATTCCTGAGACAGTTGTCCGAGGTTCATGTCTACTTGCGCTTGAAGAGGAAGACAGCTGTTAACTTTCCCGTTGAAATGGGACTATATAGATGTGGATTCGCGGCAGATGCTAAGATGATGAGTCAGGAAACAGCGAGGTTTAACCTCAAGTATCTCATTGATAGAAGATCCTATGATCCCAGAGGACTCTATGCAGCACACCTCGAGCAACACTCGTCACATAAGTCTTCTATGGAAGATTATTGGGTAAATTGTAAGGACGAGTATGAAGTGCGAAGAAGGAACTACAGCAGATTCAGACTCCCACAAATTGCTGATTTTATGTTAGCAGACATTGAGGGCCTGTCCGACGATGAAGGGGAAGTCATTCTCCCCTCATTCTTCGCAGATTCAGTTGACTCCCAATCGCTCCCGAGAGTGGATTGGTATGCCAAAGAAGACACATCTATAGAAGAAAGAACGAGTAGAGTGGTTAGAAATAGCCAACTCTATCTCGACAGCAAGAAATCAAGGAAGGTGATACCTCACAGAATAGAGCCACCACAGGTTCAGTCTACACCACCTTCCACTTCAAGAAAGAAACCTAGGCAAAAGCAATGGTGCAATCCTCCCCGAGGGATGAGGATGTCAAAGCCTAGAACACAGAGGACACCAGTGGAGAAAGCCACACATAGTCCTGAAATAATCACGGGTATTGCTGCCCCAGAACAAAGAGTAGAGACTGCTACCCTTGATTCAGCAGAAACTATCACGGAAGAACCAGCAGCAGTAATTGTTGAAGAACCAGTGGCTGAGCCAATGGCAGAAGCAACAATAGTAGAAGCAGCAGCAAAAACGGTGCCTGTTATGGAAGCAGAGCCACCAATATCACCAGTATCACAGCGGACACAAGTCCTCATCGACTTGGATTCGCCACCGAGAGACATTGCTCCAGCACAGTCTCACACATCTAGCATTCAAGGGCCTCACGTTCCTCCTAGCGAAGTTCGCCGAGATTCTATTTGGCTTGAAGGCTTCCTAGGAAGAAAGAGGGAAAAACCCTCGTATGAACTTGACTTTACCGAACTCGACCACGTCCCACAAGACACGTCGGCGAAGAGGTTAAAGAAACAAGTTCACATAGAAAGGAATGCAGAGTGTGAGATCATCATAGAGACTGCCGCTCCACCAGTAGAGAAAAGCATACACGAGGTCCAAGTAGGAGACTACACTTTGTCTCAACTTAACCTCGGGAAGACTACACGACAGGTGGAGGCAGACCTTCTTGGAATAGCTTCGGTGAGCGCACAAGAAAGAATGGCTAAGGATGGTAAAGAAAAGGCAGCCTTAAAGGCTGAAAACCAGAAACTGAGGTCATACATAACCAGCTTGATACATGGCACACCAAACGTCTCAGCCCTACCAGCAGGACTACTAGATCTCCCCGCCGAACAAAATCATCGGCAATTGATAACATTCGGCAAACACTTGAGAGATCAAGTGGAAGAGTTTGTTCTCAAGGGTAGATGTATACTGGCAAACCTATACCAGTTACGGGATAGAGCACATGGACTTCGTGCAGAGATCCAGCAATCAGAACAAAGGATTGCAGAAAAGAGGCTTGAAGACGAAAGCACAATTGCAGATTTGCAATTGGCATATCAATCAGTATACTCTGAGGAAAACAAGCAACATCTCTTTGCTTGGAAGGAACAATTGGCGTACAAGGTGAAAGCCTATGACGCTCATTCAGTAGAGTTGATTGATTACAGACGGGTGGTTGCCACTATTATCAACTTCGCAAGAATGTTGGTGATATCTTTCCCTTGCATGGAATATCAGCGTGAGGGAGGAGAATACATCGAGATGGTCACTGTACAGAACCAGTTCAGGGATGTCATCCGCAGTACCTTTCTTGATGATCCAGATGGTTGCAAGCTGGCTAAGGTAGCAGCTTTATCAACCAAGTTTGAAGAGGCAGCATCTCAGTGTATTGACTTCGGAAATCAACTCACAACGGGTGAGATCATGCTACGACGCCACGTCATCATCCTACAGAGCATTAACTCCCCAGAAGCTGATGAAGTCAATCAATGGATAGAGACACTGCTGATTAGTGGCGAACTATAAATGCACCAAAGAAGGACGCCATACACCCTCCAAGTGGCATTTATGAGACTTGAGTTTGACTTGATGCTTCTTTCCAAGTCAACTCAAGATGCTATTAAATGTAGTTGGAGTTAACTTGATGCTTCTTTCCAAGTTTAACTCCACTTTCCTTAAATCATGCATTGTCAGATCCCACGATTAAGGATGTCTGATTGGCTTCCATGATTTATGGATCTTAGATCTCCACTAAATGTGGATGTCTATTTTGGAGGGATACTTTACATTAAAGTTCACCTTTAGTTTGCTTTCAGTCAACTGAAGTAGTTTCCAGTTGACTCTTTGTTTACTTTCAGTTAACTGAAGTAGTTTTCCAGTTAACTGCTTGTTCCCCCTTTTTAGGAATAAATCTTGCTAATTGATTGGCAAGAACTCATTGTTAACTCAAGGAGATTTTGGGGTTGCCCACTCCTTTGAGTTCTATAAATAAGAGCCTTGGGCTCATTAATTGTTTAACTTTTACTTGCTATGCAAAATTGTTGCGCCATTGTTGCCAACAGCTTTGAAAGCGCATATTTGTTCACTCTTGGATGAGAGTTCGTTGGTTGATTGTAATTGTGCATGATTTCGTGCCTTTGCCTTCCCAACCTTTGTAATTCGTTGATGAAGCTTTGAAGGAGAATATCAGAAGGCGCTTGCATTTTGGTCAATCTTTTTGAGTTGTGTCCACGTCTTGTGTTTAATAGCTCGTTGTTTCATTTCCCTCCTTGGATAGGAGTCCCTCCTCCTTGGACATTTGTTATTGACAAGTTATCGTTTGTTGTTGTTTAATGTATTGACTTCCAAGCTATACTTCGGATAGGAGTCCCTCCTCCTTAGCAAGCTTGCTGGCCAAGGCATCGTAAATTTGTTGTTTCTCGTAAACTATTTCCTAGACCATACCTCGGATAGGAGTCCCTCCTCCTTGGCAGGTTTCAGATCTAGTTTACCGTATAGAGTGTTTGCTTGTACCAACCTTATCTTGGTGTACACCCGAGAGTTCAGAGCCTTGGTCATATTCTCAGGAGACGGCGAATTCAGGTGATCCAACCAACCCATTCCCGCTCCTTTACCCTCATGCTCTGTTTACCTTGAAGGTATTGGATAGATAGAAGCTAGATTAGTCGTAGTTGAGATTTGCAGAAACCAGAGAAAAAGCTTAGCTACGGCGCATTGTGTTTGTGCACCCTTGTGTCCTGCCGCTGAAGCATAAAAAGATAGGAACTTTAGTTTACATTTCCCTTCCTTACGCATTGCTCCCACCAGAGAGGGACTTCTCTTTAAATAACAAAGTAGTGTTGCAAAACATTTGAAATAGCTGAACGTTTACAATCAGCACTCCAGAGGTGCTAATTTAAACGCCAACAGGGTTGTTATGAAACGTCACGATGGTTGGTTGCTCAACCACCGCTAAGCGTTATATGTACTCAGTCTTTGTAGTCGGGAAGACATGATTGGATAGTGTGACATCTTTATGATTGTACATGTTGATATTTATTGGAAATGAATAAAAGCATTCCATGTTTCAAGCATCTTATGTTTTTGGATATGCTGTTCTATTATGTGTTTTATGCATAATCTAGTTTACTTCGGTAGTACGTTGAAATACACCCAGTGAAGTAAACACTTGGCGCCGTTGCCTAAGTGGACCAGGGAATTACTTGTTAGCATGATGGTGGCGTAATGGGTCAACCGGCGAAAGAGCCTGTGGAAACTAATGAAGAAAGGGAAAACCAATTGACACAAGATTTGATAAATTTGTGGAATATATCACTAAGAGATCACGTACAGAGAGAATCCCTCAAGCGAGAGATCCTTGAGGCAGTTATCTTGGATAGATTGGAAGTGAACAACGAGGTTGACCACCTCCTCAATCGTCTGCCAAGATTGCTGGCTCACCATTTCATCATCCTACAAGACTTGTGGGAGGAGGAGGATTAGGAACGCCGAAGGCAACAAATATTGCAGCGGTACAAAGAAAGAACCAAACGGGAAGAGGAAGAATGAGACACTAGCCGGAGACGTACTCCCGGTAACCGACAATGATCGCGTGAACATCTTTTAATGCCCATATGGCCTAACAAAGACAAGAACAGAGTACCAAGCGGACACGAGACTCAAGAGGAGAAGGTTCGGCGATCACTCAGGCTGCAAGAGCAAGAAAACCGGCGACGAAGACTAAGGCAAGTTGATAAAGAATTTAATGAAGATCTAATTGAAATAAACCGGAGTATTAAAAGAACACATGAGAATCTTATGGAAATAGACAGATCCATCAGTAGAACACATCAAAGTTTGGTTGAGGGGAGGGACGGAGGACCCTTTAGCACTCCGTACGTAGGAAGGTATAATATATGTGAAAATGGAAATGAATTAAGTGAAGAACTTGATAGTAGCATCAGATGCCTTCGGGAGTTGTCCATATCGGACGGTGACGATGGCTAACGAGTGGAAGATCTGAGCCCAGTACCCCAGGGCGAAGGGAGTACTGGAGGGAACCCCAGGAGACTCAAGGTGTCGAGGACGCCGACGAAAGACGTGGGAGTGACTCGTATGTGGCCGAGAGTGCAAGTGACGCACCAGAATGTAGCGGGAAAACTAGTCTAGTCGGGTCCAATACACATGGAGGACAACGGGGAAGGATGGTGACTCCAGCCGAGTGGCAGAAGTTGCCGAAGTTTATGGGGAATGGGTCAGAAGATCTAGTCCGACATTGCAAAACATGTGAAATAACTTGGATAGCAAATGCACAGGACGATCCAGATTACTGGCTGAAAGCATTTCCAATAACACTCAGAGATAGTGCCATTGACTGGTACTCAGAATTGGATCAAGTACACAGAGTGTCATGGAGATTATTGAAGCAAGCATTTCAAGATGAGTTTAGACTCCTGAGTGATGATAGAGAGATTGTAGTGGAGATCTATAATACCAAGCAAGAGAAGCACGAGAGTGTGCAGACCTATAACCGGAAACTGAAAGATTTGTTGGGGAAACTGGAGACACAACCAGTAGATGGTCTAAAGAAGAGGTGGTTCATTGAAGGACTACTTCCCTTGCTCCAGAAGAAAATGAAGGTGGTACCTCCATCCTCGTATACTGAAGCATATAACCGTGTGATATACATCGAGAGTGAAAAAAAGACATCTTCCAAAGGGAAAAAGAAAGATGACGACGAAAGTGTGGGGGAGCAAAGATGAATTAATAACCGTACAAGCTCTCCGTTGTGACATGTTGCGAATGATGAAAGAATTGAAAGCCGACAAAGAAGGGTCGAAGGAGGTGAACAAACTGTGGTGTACCGAATGCAAAATAGAAGGTCACACGAAGGCGAATTGTCCGAAGAAAATGTTTTGTGAGATCTGCCAAGTTATGGGACACTCCATCAAGAAGTGCCCATACAACTTAAAAACACGGAGTTCGCAAGTGTTCTTCACACAAGGGGAACTATCAACACTGCCGAATACACCACCGAAGCCCCAGTACAATAGCAAATGCATCTCCTGGAGGTTACCGAAGCAATAGAAGTTCGAGAAGCAAGATACAATACGATAGCAAAGGACGGCCCATGATCCAATGTCGAAAGTGTAACGAATGGGGTCACTTTTCTAGGGATTGCCAGAGCAGTCAAGGTGCTAGGGGAAAGCTGTGCAAATGGTGTGGTCCTGGCGATCACGAAGACACTGAAATATGCCCCCTTAATTTTTTCAAGAAAGTTTTACAACAACACCAACACTACGCCAATTGATTAGCATTAGCTCCAAAATGAAAATCAAATTAAATGATCTCAACGCCAAGAATGCACACTCAATCCCGAGAAAGGAGAGGTTGTCATATGGCGGAGACAACTAAACAATAACTAGAAAGCAAGTTACAATTGAATGTGAATACGCGGTGAACCAACCATGAGAGATCTCCACACTTCCACTTATTTAGTGGGGGGAAAGACTCCACACTTCCACTTATTCAATGGGGGAAAAGATTACAGAGCAAACTTATTCATCCGCTGCAGCGGACATCCACTAATGTAGTGGGGATACTCCACTTTCAGTGGGTGAAATATGAAAGATACAATGTTAATTCCTCCACACTGGAGGTAAACCATCCAGGGGTTAAAGTGTTTGCATTAAAATTCACAAGTAAATGCAGCAATAATAATGATTGGATTAGTACTACTAATTCACAGCCTTACAATGAAATAAATCTGCAATTTACAAGTGTTACAATAACATAACCAATGCAGATACTTTAAGGATGATTCTTCCAACTTTTAATCTTCACAAATATAGAATTACAAGCCAAAATCTGAACTTTGTTCAATCTGATATAATGAACCAGCAAACTGAATTTTCATAACCAGCAAATGCAACATAACAGGAATGTTCAAATCTCTTACCACACTTCACCAAACTTTGATGAAGCAGCAACTGGTCATCATTAAATTGTTCAAATCTTCTTCCAAAATGCTTCTATCTTCTCCAAATGGAATGCACATGGAATTAGCAACATAGATGCCCAAGAAGTATTGCATATCAAGAAAAGAGCTAAGTCTGATATAAACCACCAGCCTGTAATTTTTTCAACCAGCAACTATGCAACACCCAAATGTTCATAACCTCCACAATACTTCACCATATCACCTTAAATTAGAAGCAATTAATCACAAGAAACATGGCAACCGGCTCACATGAAATTCTAATGCCAAATCAAACACCCAAAAAGAAGACATGAATTTCAAAGCTATCTTCTTGAAATGGTACGGCCCTAGGAGAGGGTCGAGCTCTCTTTAAAATTCATCCACTTTATTATAAATTCTGATCTTGCACAAATAGGGATGCCCCAAGCATACAAACTGAAATAACCAATACCCATGTGCAAATAAAAATCATTCAAAGAGCTGCATATGAAAATCACCTTCAGCCATGAATGAACCAGCAAGCTCAAAAACTGAAAAATACATCAAATTCTTCAACAATGAAACTCAATGTTCACTTCTGAATGAAGCACACTCTCAATCCACCATCTAGGGAACAATAGTTTCAGGCCCGAAGAATGGAGTCAATTTGCTAAGCTTCCCCTTAGCCGGGTTCTGAATTCAATCCAGCAACATTTTGTTATAATTTTCCAAAGATGAGAAATGAATGAGCAATGGCCTGCTTTTATAGAATTGAAGGTGACTGTTAGCTCTTCAGCTTCCATCTTTTTTTCCCTCCAAAAGAGATACCCATTTCACTTTTGAAATATTTTAACTTTTTAAAACATTAAATTCACCTTTCTAGGCGTCCAAGACTTGAGGAGAAATATTTACTTTAGAAATATTTAAATAATCTCTCAATGAGGCGTCCACCTTCAAAGGCCACCTTTTAAAACAACTTTAAGTCATTAATACTAGGCCAAGGGGGCCAATAAGAAATTATAACATTAATGACTTAGAATAAATCATTTTACCCAAAATGAGCCTCAAAATGCTGAAAGCCAAATATGCTCCAAACTGCACTGCTCGAAATGGAAACTGACTGCTGATGCTACTGCCCAAGATGGCATTGCCAGAAATATAACTTACTAAAAATAGTAAATTCTAAAAAGTTGCCCAATGCCTTTGCAAAACATACCACTGCGAAGCTCTCTGAAAACCCAGAAAACTCCACCAGACATGCATCCGAAACTCTAACATACAAGCCATCAAAAATGCATCATAACCCTTATAAAATAGGAAACCCTAATTTTACCTCTGACGAGCCTATGGGCTTCTGGAAATAGGCTATCAGTCACTGAAGGGCGTATAGCTAAAATGGGGACATTACAGACACTGACTGCCCAAAGCAAAAAGACATCAACATGTTGGAGGTAGCCAATGAAGAGGTCCTGGCAATTACAAGGGAACAAACAAAGAAGGCCAATTATCTAGACCCTCGTACGGAGAAAGAGAGACTTTGAGAAGCCAGGGTAGAAGTGGAAGAGGCAATGGAAAATGAACGAAAAACTTTTAAGGCGGCTAGTACATCATTGCAGTCGAAGTCCGAGAAGAACATAATACGGCAGGTGCTTCACACAACCGTACCAATTAAGGTAATAGACCTTCTACAAACGATGCCTCAACTGAGAGTAGCACTCATGAACGTCATTGAAGACAATCTTCAGAAGGGTCTGACCGAAAGTATGATAGAAATGACAGGAGAGGCCACGGATCCAATGCTACTCGCAATAAGTGTCGAGAGGAAGCCGACTATTGTATAGATGTAAATCCTGGGGAGGAAACTCTCCAACACCATCGTCGATAGAGGCTCTGGGGTGAATGTACTGCCAGAGGAGACATGGAAGTGTTTGGAAAAGCCAACTCTTTGGCCCTTGACATTCCACTTGGTAGGAGCAGACCAACATGGCATCAAATCTCTTGGTACTTTAATGGCGCATAAAGTTTTGATCAGAATGCAATAGTTCTTGTTAAACTTCGTCGTAATCCCATTGGAGAAAAAGGCATATGATGCATTATTGGGACGAGGATGGCTGATTGCCACCAAGGCAAATCATAATTGGAAGAGGAACACACTCTCGATCGAGAACAACAGGCGGAAGTACGTCATCGACTTGAAGAATTAGGCTGTTAGAGAAGAAGTGGCATCTTCTGAATCAGAATCCGACAGGGGAGAGCTGGACATGGATGAAGGTAGGAAAGCAATGGAGCCGAATGATAAGGGTGTACTTGAACTCGAGAGTTGCTCAGAAGACGAGACAAGTTCGTTGAATGGCCTATTCCATTGGCAAATGGAGGATTATGAGGTGTTCCACCGAGAGTGTAACATGCTACAGATCGGAGAAATCCAGGAAAGAGAGGAGAAGAGCACGTCCAACTAGACGCTTTCGGCTGTGTACAGCCATACACTTCCGACTGAGTATGAAGAGTACAAAGAGAAAGTATCAAAATTGGATGATACACCAGCTAACAAGTTGGGATATGACAAAGTACGAGGTAGTGAGAGAAAGTCAGAAGAAAGGAAGAGAGAGGAGAGAGAAAATGAAGAGGGAGAGTACAAAAGGCAAAAAATAGATAAGGAGGTGTTGAAAATTGAAAAAATGAGAATAGAAGAGTTGCAAAAAATAAAAAATGAAAAAATAGAAAAAATTGAAAAAGTTGAAAAAATTATGAAGTGGAAAAATGAAAAAAATAAAGTAGAAGAATTAAAAAATTTAAAAATGGAGAGAGAAAGTATGCGAAAGTTCAAAAATAAAAAGTTTAAAAAGGCAAAAGTAGTAAAGAATGAAGGTGAAAATATTAAAATAGCAAAAGGAAAGGAGGCGAAGGTAATTAAAATAAAAATAAGGAAAATCAAATGTCACCAAGTAGATACAAGGGGAAAAAATAAAGAATATGAGAAGGTCAGGAGTACAACCAAGGCAAGCCAAAAAGGAGATTGGCAAAAAATTAAAGCAAGGAAGATTAAAATAAAAAGTTTGGCCACAAAGATTGTGCGACATTAGAAGCAAGGGAAAATATTGGCAAAAGGGACTAAGCTTTGGCGGAGAATTGTGAAGCTCGATCCGTACATCGTACGGCCTGAAGAAGAAAGAAAGCACATACGACCTAAAGAAGGAATAGAGCACGTATGGCCTGGCAGAAGAACAAGAGAGCAAGCCGTACAACTTGGTAGAGGAATAGGAGAGCAAGTTGTACAACCTGGTAGAGGAATAGGAGAGCACGCCATACGACCTGGCAGAGGAACCAGAGAGCATTCCATACAATCTAGCAGAGGGATAAGGGAACAAGCGAAGCTCTCTCAAGCAAACACAAGAATCACATAGAGCGACATACACAAGGGTGAAGGTAATCAAGACAAACTCAAGAAGACTGTACAACAATGCACATGAGTCACCGTACGGCCAGAAAAGACCATCGTATGGCCACACAAGTTTA
>VDFB02081751.1:0-20244 GCA_007258455.2 Sequoia sempervirens
ATTGAATCACTAAAAATGGCTATATGTTTCAAATTTTGAAATGATGTAAAATAATAAAATGTGTATTTTTAAGTATATTTTATGTTTGTATTTTTTTGAAAAGAAAAAATAAATAAAATTGGTTTCTATAAATTGACACTATAATTTAGTTGTTGATAAAATGCTAAAAAATGAAGTTACATGAGATGCCAATATTTATATAGTAATTTTTTTTTTTCTTCAAATTTTTTGTGTGTATTTATAACTTCAAATTTTAGTGCATAAATATTTTTTTTTTCCAATTTTGATATATATGTGTGTGTGTATATGTGTGTGTGTGTACTAAAACATAACTATTTCCATTTGACATCAACTTTCATATTGAATATTTATCTAAAATAGAATAAATTATACCATATTGATATAGATTATTTTATCTAGTGCATCATATTTTTTAAGTTTTTTAATAAGTTTTAGTATTTTTTTTGACATGGTAATCAACCTAATATTTTGTGTTGATAACCTACTTTTAGTAAAAATTAAAAAATAAGTATAAATAATAATTAAACTACTAAATATATATTTTTGAAAACTACACATATGGATCTATTAAAAACTATTTTTCTAATTAAAAAATATATATTTACATGAGTAGGAGTTGTTGAAACATCATTTTTTAAATAATTTTTTTTTTTTTGGTAAATTGGCCTCAAAATGGTGCTACATATGCATTTAGCCAACAATTTTAGTTGGAAAAGTTGTGGAAATGTCTAACTTAGCTAGAATGAATCTTACTTTGATCATATGTTTGACCAAAAATTATTTTTAGTTAGAAATACTTAAATTCACTTGTGTTGATAAGTTGGTCGAAAATGTGACACAAATTTATACTTTTACCCACTAAGCAACAATCGAAAGGTCTTATTCTAGGATGAACAAGGTTGCTAAGGAGTCCTCTAAATACCTCAAGGGTATGTGAGGCTAAATTCATAGTTGAAAGGGAATAATGCCAAAAAGTCAAGATGAAAGGGTAACCCACTCTCCAGCTTCACTTCTCCAAGGTATAAAGTTCTTGGAGGCTTAGTCCGAATTGACAAGATTCTACTTCCAAAAAGGGGTGTCTTTTGACTCAACCCCCCACTCTTTATATTGAAACACAAGAGTTGAGGTCATCCCTTAAGGAGATCCAAGTATTTTTGGTCACCCAAGATCACACAAAGTTCAAGGGGAGAGCATATACACATTTGGTTCATTGGGATAATAATGAAAAGAAAAAAAGAGTAAGTGATGTTTTTAATCCCGAAGATCACACAAAGGAACAAGAGGATAAAATACACATCACTCACCCAAAGACACAACAAAAAATGTTTAGTGACCCTCTAAACTAACTTTAGTGCCTGGATTAGTGGAAAATCAAAAATCTTGGACAAATGATTCTATAAAACAAAAAATTAGTAGTTTTTGATATTATGATCTTTGGTTACCAAAATGAAAAGCTACACCACTAAGTTAATCAAAAGGTGGGTTATAAAATAAAACCAAGAAAACTTATGAAAACAAATTGACACAGTAAAAAATACAACTTTAAGAAACATAAGAGTCACTCTTAGCAACATAGGTGTCACTCTGAGAAACACAAGAACCACTCTGAGAAATACAAGTGCAACTCTAAGAAACATTGGCATCACTTTGATCAACATAGAAACCAATCTAAGAAACATAGGCACAACTCAGAGAAACACAGGCAATACTCTAAGAAACATAGGTGTCACTCTGAGAAACACATACACAATTTAGAGAAACACAAGCACCACTATGATAAACACATGTGCCACTCTAAAAAACACAAGTGAAACTCAAAGAATTCAATAAATCTGAAAAACATAGATAAAAAATAAAGAACACAAGAAACCCGCAATAATGAATTAACAAATAATCACAAACTATCACCAAGAACTTGCACAAACAACATATTAGAAGAAAAACCCTAAAGAGAATGCTAACAGTTACAAGATTTCAAACTCTAAGGATATTTATAACACCTACAAGAAAAAAATTAGATAACCTATAGAAATAGAATGTTATAGAAGTGGAAACATGCACAAAAGGAAACAAAAGGTTAGCAAAAACCCTGGAAATCTAGAAACGACAACACAAATATGAAGCACAACTATATGAAATAAAGTTGTCAAGGTTTGAAACACGGGTGCTAAATGTTGAAATGTATGTGCTCAAATAGTAGATAAAGGCTCTAAACTTTAAAATAAAGGTGCTAGGATATGAAATACAGGCGCTAGACTACAAGACACAAGCACCAAATTAGAAGACGTGAGTGTTAAATCATAGTTAGATGCATCATTTTGGAGACCTGCAATGAAAAATAGAAAAGACTAGGAGAATATCAGATTCAAGGATAGAGGTCCCACTAGGCATGCAAAAATGAAGACAAAAAATTATTAAAGGTAAATAACATAGAAGATAATGCAATACACACACAATACCTTCACCTAAAACCCTTCTTTCTCCTCAAATAGAGCTAAAGTAGAGTGCGCCCTAGCTCCTCTTGATTTTCTCTTTTGATATGTTGATGGAGGAATGTGGTTTCTTATACAACTAGATGAAATTATGATTGAGATTATTTAGTGATAAAATGGATATCATAAAGGTATGATGAAGATGGATGAGATAAAAAAAATTCAACAACATAAGGCTATGATAAGAAGAGATTCAATAGAGATTTGGGAAACATAAGGATATGAAGATGGAAGACGCTCAAATGGGATGAGAGGCTTCTTATTTATATAATTTTCAAGAGAGATATCAAGGGCCAAGATAGATTGGTTGATGGATGGCTAGGATTGATTGAGGATTATGGGTTGGATCAAAATTTGTAGTCATATGACATGTGTCACATGAGGGATAAAGTCTAGGTTTAGGATTTGATTAGGGAAACATTAGGGTATATCCCTATGTGAATGGTTGATATTTAGAGATGTCTAGTATGAAATAGATTTTGAAAAAACAAGAAAATTGAGAGGGGGGGTGAATTAGTTATAACTTATAAAAACATCAAAACCCTTATTAACATTCAAATCCACATGCATTCATTAAACCCTTAATTTGTTATGAATTTTTAACATGAAAAGAAAATAACAAAAAGTTAAAAAACTCAACACCAAACACAAGAGAACACCAAATTTACTTGGAAAACCAAAGAAGGGAAATACCATGACGATGATTAGCTCACAATGTAACTAATTTCAAAACCGGTTACAAAGGCTCACTTCCAGAATAGGACACACTATCTAGAAATGCTCATAGCCAAGGCGCATTGTCAGAACGAAAAACAAGATAGAGAATAAATGTCACACAAAGAACATTATCTCAATGCAACAAAAAATCCACCACAATAGCTCCAACACCTTCACAATCTATTTGAATGATTGTAGACACCTTTTGCTTATTGCATCTTGTAATCCAACACCTCAAAGTTTAAACTACTCTACTTATTTTTACATCACTTGCATCATTTTCTTCACACATTCATATATCTTGCATCTATCTTAACCTCCTTCAACAATTAAACTCATACTTATACCATCCTCAACCTTGAAACCCTTTCCAAGGTCGGAAATGCACCTCAAACATGCAAATTCAAATTAGGTCGATGTCAAAACACTTTTGTGGTGGATAGAAGTGAATACAAACCACATCAATACGTAATTGGGACCCAATTCAACAACACCACTTAACCACATGCTACCATAAAAATATGTTTCCTTCGCATGTAGTGTAAACACCAGGTCGTTCATTACCCATGCAAACACCATTAATCATTTAAGTACATGCTTCATCAACATCAAGATGACTTGTGAACCACATACCACTCTTGAAAATGATCTATAATATTCCTCAAACACCTTGAAATCCATTAAAACCCTTTGCAACAATTTCCACCTAAAGAATGTACAAACCCAGTACACTCAAACCACTCTGCCATACACTATTACTTGAAAAATTATCTTCTGAAGCACCTGTTATCTCCTGAAATTGTACCCTTGTTGAAATTGATGTTCAACACCTCAGTGTAACATTGGAAGACCTCTAAAGATGTGGGTTTCTTGCAGACAGAGGTCAACCTTGGAAGAAGGTCGGCTTCCTTTGTGTTATCACCTAAACTACTGATTCTTTGAAGGGAAAGGGAGAAGGAGAATGCATTAAAATAAAAATTAAATTCTAAGGTGATACACCGAATTGATGAGGAATTATGAAATGAAAACAAGATGAACATACACTGGGAAACTTAACTTCAACTGTTTCACATACTCAACACAACTTCCTTTAGACTTATGCATCAATCTTAATAGGCTCGATCTATATACACATCTTAGGAAGGAAAGATAAATTTCACGGCTTTAAGGTATAAATGTAGACTTATAAAACACAGTTAAAGACTTGCATAATCAAAAGAAAAATACAGAAATGAGAGTAGTACAAACATGAACACTAGCTTCCAAGGTAAACTCTGTGTTGTATTCCAGATTCCAGTTGAGTTACAAAACATACATTTAGTCGAGAAAGGATTGATAAAAATCACTAACTCTTCAGATTGTATAATTCGAACTATTTACAAAAAGGAAAAAAATGCCTTATATATCAAAATGTGTCGGCCCCCTTAGGGCTTACAAAAAATTAGGCCTCGGGATAGATCTTTCCCTAGATCTTTTGATTGAATTTAATGATGCACCCTACGTGTCCATGTCAGTGAAGAGTCATTCCCCGGAGAAGCCTTCTTCAGATCTTTCTGCAACCACCGCATTCACTCTCTGGTATAGTGTCCGCCTTGAACCTCTTCGGCCAAGCACTTTGAATGCTCCTGAGCTCAGAACAGATACACGCTACTTTTCATTATGTTGATGTTCTTCAAACTCCCACGGCTCACTTTCAGATCTCTCTGATTGGTCGAGTAAACTCCACGCAGATACTTCGGGCGATCAAAAACTCCGTATTAGGGGAAATTTACATAAAAAATGGGCTTCCTAAGGATGACATCATTAGCTTTTTAAGTTATCAAAAATAGACTAAAAGATGACATCAACCTGTACAGTGATATCATCCAAAATAAAAATAAAATTATTTATATTATAAAATAAAATTTTCTAAAATCTTATGAATTAACTCATGATGGTTAATTTAACTCTACATATGCTATTCTATCTCATTCATCTTTCTAAATATAAATTTTTTATTTTTATTTTTAGATTTATATTCTTAAGTATTAAGTTCTATTATAGAAATTTTTATATTTTCAAAAAAAAAAAATTATTCTTTAAGAAAAAAATATAAAAAACATTTAAAAAACATTAAAAAATCATAAAAATCATTTATGAAGTCTGCAAAAATAAAAAAATTCTTTAATTATTTTTAATAATTTCAAATATTCTAATATTTAAATGTTTAGCATCTAAATATTCTAATATCAAAATTTAATAATCATTAATTATTTTTAATAATTTCAAATATTCTAATATTTAAATGTTTAGCATCTAAATATTCTAATAACAAAATTTTATTATTTTAATTTTTTTGGTGACCTTTTATAAGGGTGTGCTCACTTTATGTGATGCACTCCTCCTTTTAAGGGGGAGTACTCGCATTTAGTGGGCCCCCTTATTATTTTAATTTTTTTTTTAAATATATTTTTAATTTTTTTAAAAATATATATTTTAAACTTTTAAATATATTTTTAATTTTTTTTGAAAGAAAGACTGTTTAAAAGATTACTTTCTTTTTTGCTAATTTTCATTATCTTTTACTTTGCCACTTTTAAAATAATTTAAAAAATAATAATAATCAAGAAAAGAGAGTGAACTCAACTTTTTTAATAAATTATAATAGAAATATATGTTACCACTTTTAAAAAATCATGGACTTTAGTTTTTTAAGGAATTATAATAGAAACATGTGTCCCCACTTAACTCATGTAGTTAAGTAATTTATATTTTTTATATTTAAATAATTTGTATTATATGAGATAATTTTTACTTTTTAGAATTCCGTAGGAAGCCCATTTTTTATCTAAATTTCCCCTAATCCTGTAGAATCGCATCTCGACAAGACACTGGAAGTGTCTCATCGATGCGATTAAATCCTCCTGCAACCATCGACATAACATGGAACTATCGATGGGAGTTCTTATCAAGCCCAAAAATCATACCGATATCGCCTCTGTGGTCGCCAAGACAATCGCGTTTGGCCAGACAACATGGCAAACTCTTCTCATCCTCTATCGGTGAAGGTATATTGGTGTCACCCCGACGCATTTTTCTCTACCCAAGCTCCACATTCTTTGTTGAGACCCTATCGGGTCGGCAAGACTCTCAGCGAGGCCTCCTTGCTCCGGTGAGAGCTCATTTCATTTTGCTTCGGCAAGAGAAACCTTCATCGGCAAGAGGTCATAGTGGCTTCATTAGTTATGCCGATATCGCCTTCCATCACTGAGACCACATCATGTCGATAAGACATCACTTCGACGGTCGGGCACTACACCGATGGCATTCATGTCGGGGAGACCTTCTGCTAGTCGATGAGATCTCTGTCGATGACTCCTCCTTTATCGCCAAGACCTTCCCGTGTCGGTAGGACCTCAAGGCGAAGTCCTCAACTGTTGGCGAGCTCAGCTTGCTTTCGGTGAGACCTTACCAAGTCGGCAAGACCTCACCCGTATGACTTTCCTTGGCAAGACCCCCGGCCTTCGGCGAGACATTGTTTGGTCGCAAGGACCTCATGGCGAAGGCTTTAACTCTTGGCGAGTTCATTTCATTGTCACCCGTATCGGCAAGACCCCATATCCTTCGGCAGGAGTCAAAGCGAGGCACAACTTTGGTGAGACCTTCGCCCATCGGCGAGACCTCTTGTTGATGGAATCTTCTTTCGTCGAGACGTCAGCATTTCAGAAAGACATTATACGGAAGCCCCTCATATTAAATTGAAGGCATCCATGCTTTGGCGAAAGCTCATTTCAGTTGGGGAGACATCCCTTGGTCGGTGAGACCTTTTAGCGAAACTTGATCAGCTCCTCTTCTCCAGGCTCGAGCTCCTTCAAGTCGGCAAGACCTTCGTTAGTCGCTAGGACCTCACATCGAGGACCTCTATTTCGCCGAGTTGTTCACTGGTCGGAAATACATCCCTGGGTCGCCGAGACTTCTTAGTGACCCTTTTGTTACACTGAAGGTTCCCTTTATCCTTCGGTGAGACCCTCCACATCGCTGAGACCTTACGCCGAAGGCCAGACTTTCTTCAGCAAGCTCCTCTTTTTCTGTCGGGGAGACATCCTTACTTCGGCAAGACCTTTTGCCAAAGTTAAACTTTCTCGGTGAGGTCTTTTGTTGTCGGCGAGACTCCTGCCAAAGGCAAAACATATATCAAGGCCCCCTTTTGTTTCGGAGAGACCTCCTTCGTTCGCCGAGACATTACGGAAATTCCTCTATCCTTCACCGAAACCATCATCCCCTGCCAAGGCTTCTTCATCTGTCGGCAAGACTCCCGAGTGTCGGTGAGAGATCATGCCGAAGGTGCTTTACTTTAGTGAGGGCCTATTTCAGTTGACATGACTTTTCTTTATCGCCGAGACATCTTAGCGAACTCAATCGCCTGCGCCGAGAGCCTTTAGAGTCGGGGAGACCTTTTCACTTCGGTGAGACCCTATAGCGAAGCTCACCTGATTTGCCGACGCCGCCTCCTTTCGGTGAGACTTCTAGAAGTCGCTGAGACTCTATCCTAAAGGAAAAATATTCCGCCGATATGCCTATCCTTTTGTTGCTGGGACGATGATTGAAGTCTTGCTGATAGGAACCTGCAAGAGAATTCCACTCGCCGTGACATTCCTGGGGTCTTGCCGATTTTCTCCTTAGAGGATTTTCATGCTGAACTTGAACAAGGCAGGCTTCCCAACTGAGTTCCCTGTGACCTAGCATCAGATTCATGACTTTTTCCCTTGTGCGAATGTTCCATTTGGCCTTCTCGAACCGCTGTCACATGATTTACCCTGCCTGATTGAGCTCATGGGTGAAAATTAGGTAACATTTCTTGCGACCTCAACTAGATGTTTGCCTGTTGAATATAGAAACCAGTAGCCAAAACTTATCCATTGGGCATGGAGTCATTAGGAGGCTCAGAAAACAAATAAAAATATCAGTTTTACACATGGCTACAACTCGCTTGAGACCCACAAGACACAACAGGTCGCCAAAAGAAGAAACAAAATAGGGGAAAATGAAAAATAAAAATTACTGTGCCATCACAGCACCTAGGAAATAGAAAATAATTAACCTGATGCGTAGAAGCACTTATTGAAAACATAAACCTAAACTAATATATACAATAGAGGGACTCCATCAGACTTGAAAACAAGGCTTAAGGTGTATCCCATTGACTGGGATAGGGAGCACTTCCCCTTCTATTGTAGTCAGTTGATAAGCATTGTGCTCCTTATAGTCTCTAATAATGAATGGGCCTGTCCACATGTTGTCAAACTTGGTGTGATGGCCTGGCCTGCTTTTCAGGACATCCCATTTGAGCACGAGGTCTCTTGCCTTGAAAACCTTTTATGTAGCCTTCTTGTCAAATGTCTTCTTTGTTTGGAGCTGATGATACTCCAAAACCTTCATCACTTTGTCCCTTAATTCTTCGAGTTCCATGAGTTCTACATATCACACAGACATTAGGTCCTGTTCCTCAAACATCTCCATTTGGCAAACAAAATCAAGAGCTGGAAGCTCTACAGACAAAGGCAATCTTCCCTCTCTGCCACAAACTAACATGTATGGTGAGTTAGCAATAAACCTCTTAGGAGTCACCTTGTCTTCCCACAGTGCATACTTTAATTTGATGTGTCAGGCTCTTTGATTATCCTCCATTGTTCTCTTGATAATCCTGATGAGATTCTTATTTGTGCTTTCAGCTAAGCCATTACCCTGAAGGTAATAATTTGAGGATGTATTCAAATGAATGACCTGTTGAATGGCCCAGTCAATTACTCTTAGACCTACAAATGCCAGAGAATTATCAGAAATGATAGAGTCAGGAACTCCAAATCTAGTGACTATATCTCCATAGAAGCTCAAAACTGAAGATTCTTTTGCTTCTTTCAATGCAACCGCTTCTGTCCACCTTGTAAAATAGTCAGTGGCTGTAAGTACCCACTTGTGACCAGCACTAGAAGGTGGATTTATTGGCCCAATGAAATCAATGCCCCATCTCATGAAGGATTGCTCCACTTGAATTGGATGCAGGGGCATAGCAGGCAGCTTTTCCTTTCCTGAAAATAGAGCACATTTGGTACACTTTCTTGACTAGGCATATGCATCTTTGAACAAGTTGGGCCAGTAGTAACCAGCTCTCATGATTTTCCAAGCAGTAGTTCTTGGGGAAAAGTGACCTCCCGCAGCTCCATCATGAAACTCATGAAGCACCTTCTCAATTTGATGACTATGAATGCATCTTAATAGGACACCATTCAGATCCCTTTTGAAAAGAACATTGTTTACCAACACATACGGTATGGACTACAACCTAAAGTATCTTCTTTTCGCTATGCTAAAACCAAATGGACACTCACCAATCTATAAAAAATGGGTCATGTCTTGAACCCAATTCGTTGTTCCCATAGGTACATCATCTTGAGAAACCTGAGACTCATTTATATTAGCAAAAATAGCATCCTTTTTTAATTCATTTTCACTGATTGACTCTGTAGCAAGTTGTTCACAGAGACCTTTACCTCTGACCAATTTGGTAACCTTGATATCCACGTCATATTCCATAACCTTAGTAACCCACCCTGCTCTTTTTTCATTCAAATCTTTGTTCAACAGAAACTCCTTCACACTTGAGTGCACCACCAGAATATGAATCTTATTGTTTGACACTAGAGGCTTAAACTTCTTTAGGCTTCTGATCACAGCGAGAACATGTTTCTCAACAAAGGTATACCTCTCTTCATAATCAGTAAGTACTTGGCTAAAGAAAGCTATGGGCTGTTCCAAGTTATCACTATTTTTCTGAACCAGCATGGCAGAGATCGAACTACTGCTACCAAAAGCATACAAAAAGAAGTCTTTGGAGAAATCTGGATTTACCAATGTTGGAGCAGATGCTAAAGCCTCCTTGATTTCTTCAAAACTACGCTTTTCATCTTTTGTCCAACTAAAAACTGCGTTCTTTTTTAGCATGGCATTCAAAGGCTGTAGCAAATTTGCAACATTAGGAATAAATCTTCTTAGAAAGTTGATTCTCCCTAAAAAGCTCTGCAATCCTTTCTTGTGATTGGGCAATGGCAGTTCAAGTATAGCTTTGACTCTTTTTAGATCAATGGTAACTCCATCCTTTGATACTATATGGCCTAACAGTCTACCTTCATGAACTGCAAAAATACTTTTTGTAGGATTGAGGGATATCCCAAACTCCCTGCATTTCTCAAAAACTTGCTTGAGATGTGACAAATTTTCATCTGCAGTTTTTGAATATATGGTTATATCATCTAAATAAACCAACCAAATTTTTTGGATTAAACTCTAAAATGCCATGTCCATGGCACGCTGAAAGGTGGCATCAGCGTTAGATAAACCGAAAGGCATTCTCTTGTAGGCCATAGTGCCCCATTTTGTTGTAAATGTTGTTTTATACTGATCCTCCTCTTTGACAAGAATTTGGTTATAACTAGAATACCCATCGAGAAGAGAATATTTATGAACCAGTGACAGCTTGGAGAGTTTGTTCCATAGACGGTAAGGGATAATGATCCTTCAGAGATGCTCTATTAAGATCTCTAAAATCTACACATAGTCTTATCTCACCGCTCTTTTTTCTAACTGGAACAAGGTTAGAAACCCATGAAGTGTGTTTGATAGGAAAGATGATACCCCCTCAACTAGTTTGGTCAGCTCTTTAATCATTAAGGGCTCAAGCTTAGGATTCAAGGGTCTTTGTTTCTGTCTAACAGGCTTGACACTGGGTTCTAACTCAATTGTATGTTGTGCAATATGAGGATCAAACCCTCTTAAATCAAAATATTTCCAAGAAAAAACATCATGATATTCTTGGCATAAAACAATGAAAGCCCTCTTATCCTCTGCTGAACAAATTTTACCTAATTTGAGGAGCTTACCTTTAAATATTTCCACTTCTTCATAATGATTTTCCTTGACTTGAATGCTAACTTTATTCTTCTTAAGCTGATCATCAGAATTAAATATGGATTCCAAAGTAACCAACCCTTTGGGAAGTTTATTGTTCTTCAGCTATATCACTTGATCGTCATACTGTTGTTTGACTTTTTTCCTAGTTTACTACAGAAAATTGATCCTCTTGGAGCAGAAAGGTGACTATCTGTTCATCACTTTCAAAAACTTGCCAGTTAATGTTGTTATCAGGAATTGACGGCATGATAACCACCTTGACATACTGTTGTATTTTATCTTTTTTAATATCACCTAGGATATCAAAATGTGCTCCAATTGCTGCAAGTCTGTAAGCATGTTGGTTTTGATTCCTTAGGATAGATACTAAGTTGAAGGCATTAAATTCCTCAATCATATTCCACACTCTGTTTCTATAAGACTTTAGTGTGTCATGTTTAGCAACATTGACCCCCCTAACCTGATTGACTATTAATTCACTGTCTCCATAGACTCTCAAACAGTCAATTCCTCTTTTCCTTGCCCATTCAAGGCCTTGGATAAGTCCTTCATAATCAGCACTATTGTTAGAACATGCAAAAGAAAAATGGAAGGCTGAAAAGTACTTATTGCCTTGTGGAGAAATCAACATTGCACCTCCACCTACCCCAGTCTTGCTCCTGAAACCATCAAAGAACATCTCCCAAAGTCCACCTTGTTGTTGCAACAACTGATTTGGATCCTTCTCAAGATTTGGAATCTTTGTGTTAGGCTCAAGTATGACATAGTTACCCATACCAGCATCTTGAATAAGGTCTTCCGGACTATCTAACACATTTTCAACCGCCCATTCATGTAGAATCACATCAGGAACAACTTCTGGTTGAAGTTCTTGAGCGGCAACCAGCTCACTGTCAGTGAAAACGACACAATTTGTGTCTGCAGCAACAGAAGCAGCATTGATGGGACTTGGGTTATATGGCTCAATGTGATCCTTAGCCAACCTTTCAGATTTAATGGTAACCTTGGTTCCATATCTTGTTCTAAATAGCATATGTGACCAATCAGCTAACACATAACCACCTATCTTGGCTGTAAAGTCTCTTGATAAGCACAAGGAAAAGAAAGGTGGAAGGTCTATGACACAAATTTCTTGGGGAAATAAAAAATTAGGACAAGCATGAAGGGTAAGACTCAAATCTTTAATGATGCCCAGTGTATTAACAGAGGTACCAACCAATTGGATTACTCCTTTCTCTAAGGGCTGATACTTTAGCCCAAGCTTGTCTGCAATCTGTTTTGGCATCATAGAGCTACTAGCTCCACTGTCCACCATACAGTTATGAACTAACTTGTCACCTATGATCACTGACACGTAAAATGGAGGTGGCTTAATTATTTTTCCTGTTTCTTTGCTAGACTGTTGATCATTTTCTTGGGGATTATTTGTTAACACATCTCTAACTTGGCCTATTGGAGACTCAACTTTATCAGACATTTTCAAACTTGACAAGGTTGACTGTAACATGTATTTTTGACCTGGGATAGCTAATGAGTCCCACATAGACATTGTAACATTCATCTTTTTCATGCTATCAAGAATATTATAGGGTACAGCTGGGTTTACTTTATAATGTACCTATACACCAGCATGATCAACCTGCAAGAGTGGTTGCTCTTTAACTGGGATTTACTGATTCTTTTGCTAAATAGGAGTCACTTGAGATGTAGATGATTCTGCAGTTGCCGCCTTTCCTCTATCAGCTGCTTGATCAAGCTCAAGTGCTCTCTTCTTCACCCTAGTGTTAGCTACAACTGAGGAATTATCTACATTCAATCCATAGAATTCTTCACCTTGCCAGTTGAGTAGGGTAGCATCAATTGAAAACTGATCTTGGTGTTGTGGAGATGGCTCATTAAGTGCATGTTGTTGTGAGCTTGAGGCATTTTGTACCATAAGTGCCTAATTGATAAGTCCATTTGAACAGGTGGCCTGATTGTGGGACTGGTTGCAAGGGTAGCTCCACTCATAATCGACTGCTAAGTTATTTTGAATAGGAACCAGGTCCTTGACTGCACTAACAGGTGTTGGAGCATAGGCCTGAAAAGGTCTTGTGTTCACATTCTGTCTTGGGCCTTGATAATTGCCCTGGTATGCTTGTCTATTACCTTGATATGCTTTTTGTTGGCCTAGATTCTGCTGCTGATAAGGCCTACTATATGATTGTTGCTTCTCTAAGCTTACAAGCTTGTTACCAAAAGACTGCAAGAGACTTTTGATTTCCTGTAACTCATTTGGAGAACCTGAAGTAGCATTTTCTTGTGTTACAGCAACTGGAACGGGTGGCAGAGGTGCAAAGGGTGGTATCTGCAGAGGAATATTTGCATGAATCTTTGGGAATATAGGCATTGGTGGCCTAGGAGCTAGTTTTTCAGCCTGTATTAGGTTGTTTTCAGCTCTGATTGCTATTTCAAAAGCATCTGGTAGAGAAACCCCTCCCATTGATTGTATCATAACAGCTATATCGTTGTTAAGAGCCCTCAAAAAGAAAAAAAATGCATATTCTGGAGGTGGCCTCACCGTTGCAGGGATTCTATCCCAAGTTCTTTGAAATTTGAAGTTGAAGTCATTCATCTGCTCTTGTGGAGCCCTCTTAATTGTAGTCAATTATTCCAATAGAGACAAGTTATCAAACCTGTCTTGAAATTGTTTATGCAACTTGTCTCCAAATTCGTCCCATGTTGCAATTGAACTAACTGGTAGGCTCCTATACCATTGCACAACTCTTCCCTTCAGTGAAGCAGCTAGTAATCTCATTGCAACATCCTCTTGGGTTATGTGATGGACTCCACATAACAAAGCCACATCTTGCATGTGTTCAATCGAGGTAGTTTGGTCTTCCCCTGTAAAAGTTGGCAGACTCTTCAAGGCTGCCATTGGGATGTCATTGTGTTGTGCCAAATTCAAGGGGTTCCCTCCATTAAAAGCAACAAAGGGTTGATTCCTTGGAGCGGCCATTGGAGGTGGATGAGGAGGATTTACTAGCACTCTGGATGAAACCAAAGACGGGACAGCAATGTGTGATCCCACAGATGGAGGAGTGGATTGAGTTCTTCTAGAATAGATAATTGTTGTTCCACACCTTTCTGTTGCTATGCCTTGTCTTCTTGGTGGTGACAGCTGCAAATATTCGAAAGGACCTGAGCTGCTCCTTGTTTGAACTCTTCTCATAAACTATAGAAGGCGCTGATTATGAAATTGTTTCTCTCCACGGAGTCGCCAAGTATGCACAATTGACTTTTGTAAAGCCTGGAACTTGCTGGTTGCATACTAAACCAACAGCATAATGCAGAACTTGTCCCACCGGGCGTGCCAAAACTGTTATCTCTTGAAATTGAACCCTTGTTGAAACTAATGTTCAACACCTCACTGTAACATTGGAAGACCTCTAAAGATGTGGGTTTCTTGTAGACAGAGGTCAACCTCCGGAGAAGGCTGACTTCCTTTGTGTTATCACCTAAACTACTGATTCTTTGAAGGGAAAGGGAGAAGGAGAATGCATTAAAATAAAGATTAAATTCTAAGGTGATACACCGAATTGATGAGGAATTATAAAATGAAAACAAGATGAACATACACTGGGAAACTTAACTTCAACCGTTTCACATACTCAACACAACTTATTTTAGACTTATGCATCAATCTTAACAGGCTCGATCTACATACACATCTTAGGAAGGAAAGATAAATTTCACGTCTTTAAGGTATGAATGTAGACTTATAAAACACAGTTAAAGACTTGCATAATCAAAAGAAAAATACATAAATGAGAGTAGTACAAACATGAACACTAGCTTCCAAGGTAAACTCTATGTTGTATTCTAGATTCCAGTTGAGTTACAAAACATACATTTAGTCGAGAAAGGATTGATAAAAATCACTAACTCTTCAAAGTGTATAATCCAAACTATTTACAAAAAGGAAAAAAATGCCTTATATATCAAAACGTGTCGGCCCCCTTAGGCCTTACAAAAAATCAGGCCTTGAGATAGATCTTTCCCTAGATCTTTTGATTGAATTTAATGTTGCACCCTGCATGTCCATGTCGGTGAAGAGTCATTCCCCAGAGAAGCTTTCTTTAGATCTTTCTGCAACCACCGCATTCACTTTCTGGTATCGTGTCCGCCTTGAACCTCTTCAGCCGAGCGCTTTGAATTCTTCTGAGCTCAGAATAGATACACGTTGCTTTTCATTCCATTAATGTTCTTCAGACTGCCATAGCTCACTTTCAGATCTCTCTGATTGGTCGAGTAAACTCCACGCAGATTCTTCGGGCGGTCAAAAAATCCTCCTGTAGAATCGCATCTTGGCGAGACACTGGAAGTGTCTCACCAATGCGATTAAATCCTCCTGGAACCATCGGCATAACATGGAACTGTCGATGAGAGTTCTTATCGAGCCCAAAAATCATACCGATATCGCCTTTGTGGTCGCCAAGACAATTGCGTTTGGCCAGACAACATGGCAAACTCTTCTCATCCTCTATCGGTGAAGGTATATTGGTGTCACCTCGACGCATTTTTCTCTACCTGAGCTCCACATTCTTTGTTGAGACCCTATCGGGTTGGCAAGACTCTCAGCGAGGCCTCCTTGCTCGGGCGAGAGCTCATTTTGTTTTGCTTCGGCAAGAGAAACCTTCATCGGCAAGAGGTCATAGCGGCTTCATTAGTTATGCCGATATCGCCTTCCATCGCTGAGACCACATCATGTCGGTGAGACATCACTATACAGTCAGGTGCTACACCAATGTCATTCATGTCGGGGAGACCTTCTGCTAGTCGGTGAGACCTCTGCCGATGACTCCTCCTTTATCGCCAAGACCTTCCCGTGTCGGCAGGACCTCAGGGTGAAGTCCTCAACTGTTGGCGAGCTCAGCTTGCTTTCGGTGAGACCTTACCGAGTCGGCAAGACCTCACCTATATGAATTTCCTTGGCGGGACCCCTGGCCTTCGGCGAGACATCGTTTGGTCACCGAGACTTCATGGCGAAGGCTTTAACTCTTGGCGAGTTCATTTCATTGTCACCTGTATCGGCAAGACCCCATATCCTTCGGTAGGAGTCAAACCGAGGCACAACTTCGGCGAGACCTTGGCCCATCGGCAAGACCTCCTGTCATTGGAATCTTCTTTCACTGAGACGTCAGCATTTCGGAAAGAAGTTATACTGAAGCCCCTCATATTACATCAAAGGCATCCATGCTTTGGCGAAAGCTCATTTCAGTCGGGGAGACATCCCTTCGTCGGTGAGACCTTTTAGCGAAACTCAGCTCCTCTTCTCCGAGCTCGAGCTCCTTCAAGTCGGCAAGACCTTCGTTAGTTGCCAGGACCTCACATCGAGGACCTCTCTTTCACCGAGTTGTTCATTGGTCGGAAAGACATCCCCGGGTCGCCGAGACTTCTTAGCGACCCTTTTGTTACACCGAAGGCTCCCTTTATCCTTCGGTGAGACCCTCGGCACCGCTGAGACCTTACGCCGAAGGCCAAACTTTCTTCGGAAAGCTCCTCTTTTTCTGTCGGGGAGACATCCTTACTTCAACAAGACCTTTTGTCGAAGTCAAACTTTCTCAGCGAGGTCTTTTGTTGTCGGCGAGACTCCTGTCGAAGGAAAAACATATATCAAGGCCCCCTTTTGTTTCGGCGAGACCACCTCCATTCGCTGAGACATTATGGTGATTCCTCTATCCTTCGCCAAAACCATCATCTCCTACCGAGGCTTCTTCATCTATCGGAAAGACTCCTGAGTGTCGGTGAGAGATCATACCAAAGGTACTTTTCTTTAGCGAGGGCCTATTTCAGTCGACATGACTTTTCTTTATCACCGAGACATCTTAGCGAACTTAATCTCCTGTGCCGAGAGCCTTTAGAGTCAGGGAGACCTTTTGACTTCGAAGAGACCCTACAACGAAGCTCGCCTACTTTGCCGACGTCGCTTCCTTTCAGTGAGACTTCAAGAAGTCCTCGAGACTCTACCCTGAAGGAAAAATCTTCCGCCGATATGCCTATCCTTTTGTCGCTGGGATGATGATCAAAGTCTTGTTGATAGGAACCTGCAGGTGAATTCCACTCGCCGTGACATTCCTGGGGTCTTGTCGATTTTCTCCTTAGAGGATTTTCATCCTGAACTTGAACAAGGCAGGCTTCCCAACTGAGTTTCCTGTGACCTAGCATCAGATTCATGACTTTTTCCCTTGTGTGAATGTTCCATTTGGCCTTCTCGAACCTCTGTCACATTATTTACCCTGCCTGATTGAGCCCGTTGGTGAAAATTAGGTAACAACACGAAACCTCAAATCCTCTTGACTGAGGTAAAATGCTAACACCATAAACACACATTCAGAATTGCAAGACCTGAAGCACAACTACGAAGAAACCCAGAGCCAAAACATTTCTCACATACACCTCTATAATGCACAATCACACACTGGTGAACACAACTTCTACTGTACTATGAACCAACATACCATCTCTTGAATATAACATCTTTGAAAAAATATCACTAACATATCTGAATCAAATAAGTATATCTTCAACCTAAAAGAAATGCAAAACAAAACTAGAACACCTCTTTGTAACCCAGAACACCACTGCAACACAGTATTTCCTTTTTTATCAAATTTTCTAAAAATCACTTGGAAACCAAGCACCAAAGACACATCCACAACAAATTTAGCACTAACACAACCATAGAAAAAATCTTATCAAAGTAACAACAGAGGTTAACACCAATAGCTTAATTGATGACAACATAATACAACAAATCAAATCATTGACAACACCATCTACCAAAAGCTCTTGCAACAATCTCCATCACATGCAATTGCTCATATTTAGCAAAAATCTCCCCTTCAATAATCTCTCTTAACCACCAGAAATTTGAAACCAATGACAACACAAGCTTGTTGACATGAATGACAACACCAATCTACTCATACTTGCAATAATGGATGGATGAGATACAAAGTTAGCTTGCATTTGATGGCAAGTGTAGGTTCAATGAATCTCGACATGGTCTTAGTTATTCATGTGACTCTCAATGATTAGTTAAATATATTATTAGTTTATATTTACCTACTTGTTCATCAAATGAGGCTATCCTGACACTTATTACCTTATTTACATGGTTTATGTTTTATATTTACTTTTGGTATTATTTTCCTCCAATTCCTTGTGCATGTTCTATGCAACCAACTAGTGGGGGAATATATTATCACTAACTTTCTTATGTTGATATTTTAAGCTATGATTTATGTTATGTAAAAACTTATCACCATGGCCATATGGATCTTGATCACATGACATGATATCTTCTAATATGTCACACCATGACAATGTGACCATACTAGGTAGAGTATTACCATATCACTTTCCCTACAAGTAGAATTTAATAACACTACTCTATATATCCCTAAAATTTTAATTAATAAATAATTAAAATAAGCTTGTAAATTTTCTATTTCACTTGTCAAACATTCACTACTCATTGAACAAATTTTCCCTATTTATAAGACCCTATAGAGGATGCATGTCAAGGAGAGTGCATATAAACAAAGAGAATTAGTGGATCCATTACTTTACACAAACCCTATAGATCCTTCTATGTCTATGTAAAATCCACCCCTCGAGCACTACAATTTTTTTAACAATTCACCACATCTACCAACTTAACCAACCAAACATATTCCATCTAAATTAGAAGGGTTAATTTCAATAGTTCTTACCTCTCCATGATGATGGCAAATCAACATCACCAATTATGTGCTTACACTCGGAAGTGTTAAGCTCCTACAGTTAGGGTCATCCCTAGACCCAAACCTAAACCTCAAGGGTTCATGTTGACCTTGCCTACGTATCCCCTTGTTGGAATCAGAGGCTTCGTAGTTCAACTACTTATGTTAGAGGGATTTCAATCTCTCCTCTTGCATGAGATCGAGTTGATCTCACACTTAAACCATGACTATTCATTAAACATAAGTTATCGACTTGGTCCAATTATAATATAATGATAATAACTTTGCCATTAAGTGTTGGATCCATATCAAACATTACCAAGCATTAGTGTACAAACATTCACAATATTCACAAGGGAAATATCATACCATAATCATGAATATCATACACAATGTCTATCACGAGCATACCTCCATATACACAATCTGACTATCTCCTACAGATCACAAGTACAATAGTAACTAGATCATGTACAAATCATAATTATAATGGTGATTAGCTCATATTTACATCATGATTACAACTATGAATATCTCATTTTTGCATCACAAGTTTAATAATGATTGTATCATACAAATATCACAATTACATTAGTGATTGGCTCTAGCATACATCACAAATACATAGTGACTAGCTCCATCATACATCAGATATACATGTTGATATGAGCTCCAACATACATCGCAAATACATAGTGACTAGCTGACACATCACAATGGTTGACTAACACATGTCCATAATGCATTCACAATATAAAGACTATTTGTGCATTGTGCACTACATCGCGATTCCTATCCCTTCCTTCGGTCTTTTGCACCATTGGACAAATGGGAAGAGGATTTGGTGCATCCCATACTACAATGCGGGTTTGTCCACCATCCCAAGGCTTTCCAAAATTATTGAACCTACCATAGCTCAGTGAATTTTTACTTCAATTGCTTATAGGCCACCGACATCAAGTTTGTCCACCCAGGAAGATGTAGCTCCTGAAATATACCACCTTGTGACTTTAGTGGTATTGTCAACTATCTTATTCACAATCTCAAGTAACACTTAGCATTAGTTAGTTCAATGCTTATTAGTGATAGCCAATGAACCCCCTCGATACAACAGTTAGCCCTAGATTACCATTACCCACATGGATGGGTACCTTCTCGTGCAACTATTACTATATCATAATTAGGGTAGCCCATAGCAACCTTCACCTCTATGAAACAAGTGAATGTTGGATAGCCCTAGCAGTATCCTAGACATCGATCATTGACATGATCCAATGACTTCATTTCACTGCTCAAATATC